>MU405352.1:0-100082 GCA_022836615.1 Annulohypoxylon bovei var. microspora
ATGAAAAAAAGGTTTAATTAATATATTTTTAAAACGTATTAAACTTATTATTTAATTTAAAAAGAAGTATACGGTATTTATATAATTTAAAATAAATTTAAAAAATAATAAAATCTTTTAAAATAAGATTTATTTTAATATAATGGAAAATTTAATAAATGTCGAACTTTATAAAGATTTTAATTTTAAAGATTTTTTTTAACATTTTATTAATTAAAAAAAAAAATAATAATTTTTTTTAATACGAACGTTTAATTTTTAATAATTAACATAAAACCTTAAGCCACCTTTTAATTTTTTCGTAAAAAAAATAAAAGATTTATATTTAACCGTATTAAATATAATCCATTTTTTACGTAAATGGTTTAATAAATATTCTTTTAAAGCTTATAAATGTTTTATATTTATATTATAAAAGGGGTATAACTTAATAAGGTTAATGCTTTTTTTTAAATTTATTTTATAATTAAAAGGTTAATGGGGCGGTAATAAATCGTTGTTTTTTTTTAAAAATATTTTAATTAAATTATATAAGTAAAAAGGAAGCCTTTTTATAATTTGCTTTTAAATAAAATTATTTTTTTATTATAATTTTTCTTCGAAGGTTAAATTAAGTTTTTAATATAATAAAATAAAAGCGTTTAATAATTTATAAATTACGTTAAAGTTTTATTAAAAACGCGATATTTTTTTAATAAACGTTAAATTTAAAATTAAATAAACGTTTATAATGGGTGGTGGTATGAAATGTATTAAAAGTTTAACGGGAAGTTAAAAAAAAAAAAACGGGATGGTAACGGAAAGTTATTAATTTATTTTAACTATAAGGTTTATTATGAAATATATAAACGTTATAATGGTTTACTTTTCTTTCGAAATACGAAATTAAAAATAATCACGGTGTTTTATATTTTTTTATATAATTTTATTTATATTTTTTTAAAAAATAAAAAGTTTTAATGTAATATTAAAAGTGTAATAATAACGGGAAAATAACAATTTAAAGAAAATTAATCGTTAACATTAATTATTTAATATAATGTTATATTCCGTTAAAAATTTAAATTTTAATATTATTTAAAATTAAAAATAATTCTTTAAATTTATTAAAAAAATAAATACGTTATAAAAATTTTTATTTTACATTTAAATGTTAATATAAATTACCTCGTTAATTTAATTAATAACTTATTTATTAAAGCTTTTAATTATAATGGATTAATTAAATTAAATAATGGGGAAATTTCATATATTTATTATTAAACGCGTGTTTTATTAATTAATGATTATATACGTTTATGTTCCGGTATTTATTAATGTTTACATTATTATTATTATGCCGGCGCTTCGTAAATAAATCGATATATTAATTATAAATTATAATTTTTTTATTATAAAATTAAAAGAATTAAAATTAATAAAAGTAAATATTAATAAATAAATATATAAAAAAAAGTTTAAGTTAAAGGTTTTATTTAAACGTTATTTTTCTTTAATTTTAAATTAACATTATTTTTATTATATTCCGTTATTTTTTTTTTAAAATGGTGGCCATTATTCCAATTTTTGCATTACACATTAAATAATTATTAAAAAAGTGGCTTTTTTACTTATAAAAATAATAAATTAAATTAATGTTAAATGTTACGAAAACGTTACGTTAACGGGGAATTAAAAAAGTTTAAAAAGGTTTTTTCGTACGTGCTTAAATCATGATTTCCGTTATTAAATGAAAAATGTTAAAACCGGTAAAAGTTATTTTCGTAACATTAAAAGTAACTTTAACTTTAAATTAAAGTTAAAAAATTACAAGGTTAACTTTTTTTTAAACGGCTTTAATATATTATTAAATTAACGTTAAATAAAAATTTTTAAATTTAATAAACTTTAATTTTTTATTTAAATAATAATAAAATGTTTAAATGTAAAAATTAACGGTTAATTAATAATTTAATTTTTTTTTCCACTTAAATATTAAGATTTTTATTATAAATCAAGGCTTTTATTAAGGTATTTAATAAAGCATAACTTTAACGGTTATAAAATAATCATTTGTATTAATTTAATAATAATTAAATTAAATAATAAAGTTGTTTATATAAAAAGGATTATAATTAATTTACGATTTATAAAATTAATTATAAGTTATTAAAGGTTAACGTTAAAAGCGTTAACTTTAAATAAATTAAAAACTTTAATATTTCCTTTTTTTTCGACGAAAACGAACGAATAAAAACGTATTTCACACGATATTTTAAACGAAAAACTTATAAAAACATACATATATATTATAACACTTATAAGATTTATAAAACTTATTAAACCCATTGCGATAACGGTTAAACCCGTTATAATAATTATTGAATTAATTGTGGCGTTTAATTATTACTCGTTTAAAAGTTAATATAATAACATTTAATAATAAAAATAATTATTAAAGCTTGTAATGTTTTAAGGTTACGTAATAACTTAAGTTATTTAACGTAATTTTTAAAACTTTTTTTAATTTTAATAACATTTTTATAAATTATATTAATAATAATAATATTATTAACTTATATAATAACGGTTAAATTCATTTTAATAATAAAGTTAATATTAATTTTACGTTAAAATTTATTAACAATGGTTTATAAATTTATAATAACGTTAAAAAAAACATTATTATTAAATTAAACATTAAATTTAATAAATTTAATTTAAGTTAAATTTAAATGATTTAAGTGTATTAATTTATTTATAATTATTACGTTAAACGTATAATTAAATTTATAATAATAAATTATTAATAATATTAATTTATTTAATAAGTTTTTTTTAAAAGGTTTATGTAAATAATAATTAATAATAACCTTAATAAATACATTTTATATAAATTTAATTTTATTATAACTAATAAAAGTATTATTAAATGTAAATTTTTAAAATTCGTTAATATTTAATAAAACGGCTTTAAATAAATCGTTATAATCTTTAATTTTAATAATAATGTATTTAATAATTATTTTCTTATTAACCATTAAATAAGCTTTACCATTAAAATTATTAAAAATGGATAAGTTAATAACGTTAATATTTAATTAATAATAAATATTTTAAACGGAAATATTATTAAATTAAATAAGTTTAATGTGTTTAATGTATTAAAAGATCTTTTTAACGGTTTTAATTATAATTTTATTAATTATATTAAAGTATAAATTAATGTTAATAAATAAATTAAATTAATTATTTTTAAATTTATCATTATTATTATTAATCGTTTTAATGTCGTTTTTATTAATAAAGGTTAACTTAACTTATTTCGCAAGTTCTTTATTTATGTTATTATTTTTCATGGTGTTTTAAGTAATTAATGTTTATTTAAGGTTAATAATATTATGTTTAACGTTAATAAGCGTAACGAAAAATAATTATAATACGTTTATCGCTTCAACGGTTAATTTAATAATTAAATTAATTATATTATTAAAAAAGTTATTTAAAGTTTACTTTATTATTTAACGAGTTAATTTAAGGTTCATCGTCGTATAACGTTAATTATTAAACTTGTTAATTATTATGTTAATTATTAATTATTAAACGTGTATTATTAATTATTATTAAACGATTAAAGGGTTAAAAAATTAAAAAAATGTATGTAAAAATAAGGGATTAAAAAGTGATATTTAATTGTAACATATCACTTTTATATAAATTAATAAAATTATCGATTGTTTTTTAATATATTCCTTTTTTTTTAATGAAAAAGTTAATAATTTTATATTTATTTTGTAAACAAAACTATTAATGGGCAAAAAATAAAAATTAAAAAAATGAATATATTAAATTTAATATAATAAATTAAATTAATTTACGATTATTAATCATCCCGTATATTTTATTAAATGTATCGTTAAAAGTGGTGTTTATAACGATTAAAAGTTTTATATATAAAACCTTGTTATTATTTTTATTACCTTAAGGTTAATTTAATGATACTTTAAGGTTCGTTTTTAATAATAATAATTTAAATTAAATGACTTAATTTTTATATAATATAATTTATTATTTTAAAGTTAATGATAATACTTTAAGGTTTATTTTTATAATGGTAATAAATAAATTTATTATTTAAATAAATTTATATTTTTAATAAGTTTATTATTTATAATAAAATAAAGTTATATAAATAATGAAGTTAAATGTATTTTATAATTAATTACGTTTAATTATACTTTTTATTTAAATTATTAATTATTAAATATAAAAAATTTATTAAATTTTATTATTTAATGAAACATTTAATAAAACTTATATAATATATAAAAGTTTTCTTTTAACGTTAATACCTACGATTATAAAGTATTAAGATAACCTTTTTAATAATAAACTTAAAAAGAAAAAAAAAGATAAAAAAATTATTTTTTTATATTTTTTTTAATAAATAAAACTTTAATAACTTTAATTATTAATTAATTGTACCTATATAAGTAAATTTTAACCGTTGGTATTATTAATTATATTAATATTATTAATGTTATTAACATGGGTGGCGTTGTTAATTTTATTAACATTATTAAAAACATTTTTAAAGTACACGAAAAAAACGTCGTTTATATCGTCGTTAATCTTAAAATAAAAAAAATTATTCTTTTTTCAAAGGTTAACCTTAATTTTTCTATTATTATAATAAACATATTTATTTTATATTAATTTATTAATTTTGCTATTATTAAGGTCTTTATGAACTTATATAAGCTCATTATTATAATACGTTTAAATATCGTTTTTTCTTTTTTATTATTTTTTATAACAATAATAACGATTAAAGGTTTATTAATTACGTTTATTTTATTAATTATAACGCTTATTATAACCATGTGAATTTATGGCGCTGCGATTTATAACGTTATTAATGGTAAGTATCGTTTTATTTATAATAATTTTACTTTTATTAATTAAAATTATAAGCCGAATCCTTTTTTTTAATTTTTTTTTTAAATCTTTTTTCGAAAATTTAAAATTAATAATATTATTAACTTTAACCTTCGGGTAAATAATAATTTATTATAAAGTTAATAATAAGGTTAAAAGTTATAAAATTAATGGTAACGTTATTATATCTTTAATAATTAAATTCAAGGTTTAATTAAGTTTTAATTAAAATAAAAGTTTTAAATATTTTGTTTTTTTTACTTTAATTAAAATATTTTTAATAAATTTTTAATAACTTTTTAATTATTTAATTAAATTATCGCTTTAAAGTTATTGAAGTTATTTAAGTTATTATATAATTAGGTATATAATAAAAATATTATTATTATTTATAAAATTAAATTTAATAAAAGTTTTAAATTAATTAATTATTTTAAATTTTCTTCGATTAATTAATTTTAACTTTATTATAAAAGTAACGATAATGTTTTTAACGATAAAGAAATTGCTTTAGTTCATAAAAATAATAATAACGTTATTAATAATATTAAATTTATAACGTTAAATATATTAAATATATTAAATATATATTAAGGCATTTTATTAAAAATTCGGTTAAAACTTTTTAAATGTTAACTTTATTATTTTTATTTATTAATAAAATTAATGTAATAAATTATAAAATAAATTCAAAGATCTTTATATAAAAATAATAATATATATATTAAAAATAAATTTAATAAAACATGCGTTAAATACGTTAATTTAAAAATTTTAATATATATATAAAAATTAATATTATTCGAAATAAATTTAAAAATTTAAGTTTATTATACGATTAAATCGTTAAACCTAATATTCCTTTTTTTTCGACGAAAAGGTTAATAATGAATTAAATTAATTATTTTAATAAGTGGGTATTAAATGTTATAAATTAAAGCTTTTATTAAAGTATTTAATAAAATATAACTTTAATAATTATAAAATAATCACTCGTATTAATTTAATGGTAATTAAATTAAGTAATAAAGTTATTCATGTAAAAAAGATCGTGGTTAATTTATAATTTATAAAATCAGTTATAAGTTATTAAAGGTTAACGTTAAAAGCGTTAACCTTGAATAAATTAAAAACCTTAATAATTTTCCTTTCATTTATTAATAATATAAAAAACGTATAAAATTTAAAGAATTATTTATTTAATTATATATTAAATTTATAAAAATTATCTTTAATTTAAGCTTTAACGTTAAAATTATTATATAATAATTTTAATGTATTAATTAATGTTATTTTTAATAAAAAAAATTAAAAAATCGATTTAATTTTATTTTTAATAAATGAATAAAATTATATAAATTAAATATATTTCTTAAAAAATTTTTATTAATTAATTTAAAGCTTATTTTTCATATTTACTTCCCATTTTTTAAATGTAAAATTTAAATTATTTAATAAAAAATATAAATCTTTAATGTAAATTTTTAATAAAAATAAAAATAAAATTATTAATTATGTTTTAAAAATGTGTTAAAAGTTATTTAACTTTTTAAATTTATTATTTTATTTTATTAAAAGGATGATTAAGTTTTAAAATGCATGAGCTAAGGTGAAAAAATAAAAGGTGTAAAGGGAAATAAAGGAAATAAAAAAAAAAAAAGAATAAAAAAAAAAAAAAAAAAAAACGATTTGCGATTAATTTTTTAACGTTATTAATTTATTTAAAATAATGAATAATATGGCTTAAAGTGGATTTACCCTTGTTATATTAAGCTTTAAGGGCAAGGTAATAAAGCTTCGTTGTAAATTTAATTAAAAAGTATGTTTATTTTAATTAAAAAATTTATTAATAAATAAAATTCTTTTTTTTCTTTTCTTTTTAAAAGGAAAAGTAAGCTTTTAATTTTATTATTAAATAATTAATCGGGTAATTCTTCGAGTAATTAAAGGTTTTAATGTTTTCTTTAAAATTAAAAATTTATTTTTAATTATAAATAAAAATTTATTAATTCGGGGTTATATAATTAAAGGAATAAAAGCAAGTTTTAATTAATTAATTTAATTAATAAATAACTTAACGTTTTTATTAAAGCTTTTATTTAATAGTTTAAATATTATTATTAATTAATAATAAAATAAATGATATTAAAAGATATTTTATCGTAAATAAAAGTAAAACCTTATAATTATTAATATAAGGAATTTTATTTAAAAAAATAAAAGCTTTTAAAAATTAAATACGAATTAAAAACAAAGCTTTAAACGTATTATAATTTAAAAAGAATTAAATTAATGCGTAAACACTTATATATTTAAGAAAAAAAAGAATTTTAAAAATAAACCTTTAAATTAAAAAAATAAAACGAATAAATAACTTTAAATATTATATTATAATAAGTAAGTTTCAAATTAAAATAAAACTTATATAATAATAAAACCACGTATTTTATTAACGAAAATATTTAAAATAAAAAGTTAAGAAAAAAAAAACCACGAAATAATTTCTTTTAAAAGATTTTTATATATTAACCTTACGGTTAAAACATTAATTAATTACTTTATTAATATACTTCAAGAATAATAATAATTAAATGCCGTTACATTTTTAAATTCGGTAAACTTTATTTTTTTATTTAAATAATAATAAAATATTTAAGTGTAAAAATTAATGGTTAATTAACGGTTTAATTCTTTTTTCCATTTAAATATTAAAATTTTTTTTTTATTTATTAACGATATAAAAAACGCGTAAAATTTAAAGAATTACTTATTTAATTATATATTAAATTTATAAAAGTTATTTTTAATTTAAACTTTAATATTAAAATTATTATATAATAATTTTAATAAATTATACATTTATTTAACCTTAATGTATTAATTAATATTATTTTTAATAAAGAAAAATTAAAAGATTAATTTAATTTCGTTTTTAATAAATAAATAAAACCACGTAAATTAAATATATTTTTTAAAGAATTTCCATTAATTAATTTAAAGCTTATTTTTTATATTTATTTTTTATTTTTTAAACGTAAAATTTAATTTATTTAATAAAAAACGTAAATCTTTAATATAAATTTTTAATAAAAATAAAAATAAAATTATTAATTATGTTCTAAAGGTGCGTTAAAGGTTATTTAATTCTTTAAGTTTATTATTTTATTTTATTAAAAGGATAATTAAATTTTATAACGCATAAGTTAAAATAAAAAAATAAAAGGCATAAAAAAAAATAAAAGGAATAAAAGGAAAGGAAAAAATAAAAGAAATAAAAGGAAAAAAAACGATCCGTAATTAATTTTTTAACGTTATTAATTTATTTAAAATAATAAATAATATAATTTAAAATAAATTTACTTTTATTATGTTAAACTTTAAAAGTAAAATAATAAAGCTTCGTCGTAAATTTAATTAAAAAGCACGTTTATTTTAATTAAAAGATTTATTATAACGACGTTTAATTGCCGTTATTTTTAAAGTATATTAACGGAGCGATTAATTAATGTTTTAATTATAAAACCAATATATAAAAACCTTTTAAAGGAAATTACTTTATGATTTCTTTTCTTTTAATTCTTTATTTTAAATATTTTTATTAATAAAGTATGTGATTTTACCATTACATAAGTTTTATTTTAATTTGAAACTTATTTATTATAATATAATATTTAAAGTCATTTATTTGTTTTATTTTTTTAATTTAAAGGTTTATTTTTGAAATTTTCTTTTTTTTTAAATATATAAGCGTTCGCGCACCAATTTAATTCCTTTTAAATTGCGATATATTTAAAGCTTTATTTTTAATTTACATTTAATTTTTAAAAATTCTTATTTTTTTAAACGAAATTCCTTATATTAATGGTTATAAGGTTTTATTTTTATTTACGATAAAATATCTTTTAATATTATTTATTTTATTATTAATTAACGATAACATTTAAATTATTAAATAAAGGCTTTAATAAAAATGTTAAATTATTTATTAACCAAGTTAATTAATTAAAACCCACCCCCATTTTTTTAATTATATAATTTTAAATTAATAAATTTTTATTTATGGTTAAAAAAAAGTTTTTAATTTTAAGAAAAGTGTTAAAACCTTTAATAACTTAAAGAATTATTTAATTAATTATTTAATAATAAAATTAAAAGCTTATTCCTCCCTTTAAGAAAAAAAAGAAAAAAAAGCTCTACCCATTAATAAATCTTTTAATTAAAATAAACATATTTTTTAATTAAACTTATAATAAAGTTCCACCATTTTGCTTTTAAAGCTTAACATAATAAAAGTAAATTTACTTTAAATCGTATTATTTATTATTTTAAATAAATTAATAACATTAAAAAATTAATTATAAATCGTTTTTTTTTTTTTATTTCTTTTATTCCTTCTTTTTTTTTTATTCCTTTTATTTCCCTTCACGCCCCTTATTTTTTTATTTTAATTTATGCGTTATAAAACCCAATCGTTTTTTTAATGGAATAAAATAATAAACTTAAAGAATTAAACAATTTTTAACGCACCTTTAAAACATAATTAATAATTTTATCCTTATTTTTATTAAAGATTTACATTAAAGATTTACATTTTTTATTAAATAACTTAAATTTTACATTTAAAGAATAAAAAATAAATACAAGGAATAAGCTTTAAATTAATTAATAAAAATTCCTTAAAGAATATATTTAATTTATATGGTTTTATTTATTTATTAAAAATAAAACCAAGTTAATTTTCCAACCTTTTTTTATTAAAAATAATATTAATTAATATATTAAAATTAAATAAATATATAACTTATTAAAGTTATTATATAATAATTTTAATGTTAAAGCTTAAATTAAAAATAACTTCCATAAATTTAATATATAATTAAATAAATAATTCTTTAAGTTTTATACGCTTTTTATATCGTTAATAAATAAAAGGGGAATCTTAATATTTAAGTGGAAAAAAAAATTAAACCGCCGGTTAATCGTTAATTTTTACACTTAAACACTTTATTATTATTTAAATAAAAAAATAAAGTTTATTAAATTTAAAGATTTTTATTTAACATTAATTTAATAACACGTTAAAGCCGTTTAAAAGAAAATTAACTTTACAATTTTTTAACTTTAATTTAAAATTAAAATTATCTTTAATATTATAAAAATAATTTTTATTAGTTTTAATATTCTTTGCTTAATTATAAAAATTATAACTTAAGCACATATAAAGGAACTTTTTTAAGCTTTTTTAATTCTTTATTAACGTAACGCTTTTATAACGTTTAACATTAACTTAATTTATTACTTTTATAAATAAAAAGGTTATTTTTTTAATAATTGTTTAACACGTAATATAAAAGCCAAAACAATAACCACCGTTTTAAAAAAAAAAGTAATAAAATACGATAAAAATAACATTAATTTAAAGTTAAGGGAAAATAACATTTAAATAAAGCTTTTAACTTAAATTCCCTTTTATATATTTATTTATTAACATTTATTTTTATTAATTTTAATTTTCTTAACCTTATAATAAAAGGATTACAATTCATAATTAATATATTAATTTCTTTATAAAACATAAGCGTAATAATAATAATATAAACGTTAATAAATATTAAAATATAAATATATATAATTATTAATTAATGAAACATGTATTTAATAATAAATATATGGGATTTTTTTATTATTTAATTTAATTAATTTATTATAATAAAAGGTTTTAATAAATAAACCATTAATTAAATTAATAAAATAATTTATATTAATATTTAAATATAAAATAAAAATTTTTATAATATATTTATTTTTTTAATAAACTTAAGGAACCGCTTTTAATTCTAAGTAATATTAAGGCTTAAATTTTTAACGAAATACGATATTATATTAAATAATTAATGTTAATAATTAATTTTCCTTAAATCGTTATTTTTTTATTATTATTACGCTTTTAATATTATATTAAAGTTTTTTATTTTTTAAAAAAACGTGGATAAAATTACATAAAAAAATATAAAATGTTGTGATCGTTTTTAATTTCGTATTTTAAAAGAAAAGTAAATTATTATGGCATTTATATATTTTATAATAAATTTTATAATTAAAATAAATCGATAGTTTTTTATTATTATCCCACCTTTTTTTTCTTAATTTTTTATTAAGCTTTTAATGTATTTTACATTATTATTTATTATAAACATTTATTTAATTTTAGGTTTAACGTTTATTAAAAAGATATCACGTTTTTAATAAAGCTTTAATATAATTTATAAATTATTAAACGCTTTTATTTTATTATGTTAAAAATTTAATTTAATTTTTAAAAAAAGATTATAATAAAAAAATAACTTTATTTAAAAGTAAATTATAAAAAAGCTTTTCTTTTATTTATATAATTTAATTAAAATATTTTTAAAAAAAAATAATAATTCATTATTATTTCATTAACCTTTTAATTATAAAATAAATTTAAAAAAAAATATTAACTTTATTAAATTATACCCCCTTTATAATATAAGTATAAAGCATTTATAAACTTTAAAAAAATATTTATTAAATTATTTACGTAAAAAATAAATTATATTTAATGCGGTTAAATATGGATCTTTCATTTTTTTCGTAAAGAAACCAAAAAATGGTTTAAGGTTTTATGTTAATTATTAAGAATTAAACGCCCGCATTAAAAAAGATTATTACTTTTTCTTTTTAATTAATAAAACATTAAAAAGGATTTTTAAAATTAAGGTCTTTATAAAGCTTAATATTCGTTAAGTTTTTTATTACATTAAAATGGATTTTGCTTTAAAAGATTTTATTATTTTTCGGACTTATTTTAAATTATATAAATACCGTATGTTTTTTTTTAAATTAAATAATAAGCTTAATACGTTTTAAAAATATATTAATTAAACTTTTTTTTTATTTTTTAATAACTTTTACATGGTGTATATAAATAATATTTTAATTTATTTAAAAAACCCATTCTTTTATAAACACCATATATAATAAATATTAAAACGTTTATATTTTATTAGCTTATAAATTAATATTTAAAAAAGCAAGTTTTCGATTATAAAAACCAAATTCTTAAGGTTTATTATTTTTACTTTTAACATAATTATTAATTAAAATAAAATCAAAGCGGTTTAAAATTAAAAAACACTTTCCCGGGTTTAAGAATTTTAATCGTTTTTAAGTTTTTATAATTTTTATTAATAATTTATATTAAAATATAATTGGATTATAAAACCTTTATATTTCTTTATTATTATTTTACATTAAATTTAAATTAACGAATATATTAAAGCATTTAAAACGTTAAAAATAACTTTAATTACCTTTTTAATTTTAAAGTACTTTTATAAGAATTAAAAGGTTAAATTAAAAATTAACACCTTTAATAAAGTAATTTTTAAAGTTCTTTTATAATTAAATAAATTAAAAGATTAACATTTAATAACTTTTTTCTTTAAAATAATAATCCTTTTAAAGTATAATTATTTCATTCATAATAAAAAGCTTTTCATTATTATAATAATAATAAAATTTTAAGAATATATATTCGTTTTATTAAATAATAAATTCGATATATTTATAAATTATTAAACGTTATAATATTTCGCTATTAAAAGGATGTTAAATTTTTATTAAGTTAATTAAAATAAACATTTATTTCGATTTAATTATAAGTTATATTATTATTTAAAAAAAGAAAATATAATAATTAATATTTTATTTTAAAAAGCAATTAATTTAATTACTTAAAAAGCGATTAAAGAATATAATTAATTCGTTATTTTATTACTTTTTTCAATGTTTTATAATAAAATAAATCCTTTATAACCTCCGGCCGATGAACTTTTAATGAATTTATTATCCTTTAACTTTTAATGCATTTTAATTATAATAAAAGTCTTTAAAAAAAAACTATTTTAAGGTATCGGGTTAATTAACATTATTTTAATAATTAATTAAAATGTTATTAAATTAAAAGCGTAACGCAAATAAATTAAAAAAGGAAAAAACGGATACATTTTATAAAATAAATTATTATTTTTAAAAAAAAAAATTAATAATTTTAAATAATAAAAAGCTTTACATTAAATTATATAATAAGTTTCATTATCTTTTAAATTAAACGCATTTAAATTAAAATAAAATGTATATAATAATATTAAAAAAATACTTATAATTTAATATAAAAATATTTATAAATTATTATTACGTTTATTATAAATAATGTTAAAAAAATTAAAACCTTAAAATTAAATTAATAAGCTTATTTTAATCACTTTTTATTAATAAATAAATGTAATAATATATTTTAATAAATTTTAAATTTATGCCTTTTAATTATAAAAGATTTAATTTAATTTTAATGATCGTTAATTAATTAAATAAAAAACCTTTTTCATTACTTATATATAAAATTTATACCGCCGCGTAATTCGTAAACTTATATTATAAACACGTTTAATATATTTATAAAACCCTTAAAACGATCACGTTTAATAAAGGTTTTTAATTCGTGGCCGTTTTTTTAAACGAATTAATTAAATTCATCGAAGTAAACTTTTATAAATCGATAATAAAACACTTATAATCCGATAACCAAATGGAAATTTTTAATTAATTTATTTAAATAAAATTATAATTTTTCGTAAATTATTTTTAAAATAATTAATTAAAAATATTATTTTATTTAAATTTTACATACGTTATTTAACTACATTTAAACATAAGGCTTTCCTTTGTAAAAATAAAAATAAAATTTATTTTAAAAATAATTTTTAATTAATAAATTTACATTTATAAATCTAAAACCTTTTAAAAAAAGTTTAATCGTACTATTATTTAATTATTAATAAAACGTTAAACTTTTATTATATAATAAGTTTATAAAAACTTTTTATTAATATAAAATTATTAAAATAAATAAATTAATAAAAAAAAATAATTAATAAATTAAATAATAAATAATTAAATATATATCCGTAAAGGTAATTAACAAATAAATCGCTTTTATAACGGCTTAAATTATTTAATAATAAATCTTTTTAAAGTATTAATAAAACCTTATTATAATACTTTTAAAATTAACTTGTTTTTAAATATAAAAATTTATTAAATTTTAAACGTAAATTAATTAATTAAAGCCTTAAATAACTTAATTTTAAAATAAATAATAAATCTTTTATTTTTAATAAAAATTAATAAAAAATAAAAATATAAAATATTTAAGATATTAAGCTTTAAGTTTTTTAAAAAAAAACTTTAATATAAAATAAATTAAATAAATTATAACTTTAATTTAATGTAATATCTTTTCAAGGATTTTCTTAATACGTTAATTAAAATAAAAAACTTTTATAATTTACATTTTAAGGCCATTAATTTTTTAATTAAACTTTAATAATAAATTAAAGCCGTTATAAAAAATAAAATATTAAAAATAATAAATAAAAACAATTTATTTATTATAAAAAAAAAGGAAATTAAAGAAATAAACCATAAACGTATTAATAAATAATTTATTTTTTTTATAAATTAAATTTTTTTTAAAAGAAAAAATTATATAATAACATTTAATTATTATTACTTTTAAAGTATATTAATAAAACGGTTAATTAATATTTTAATTATAAAATTAATATATAAAAACCTTTTAAAAAAAACCATTTCGTGGCTTTTTTTCTTTTAACTTTTCATTTTAAATATTTTTATTAATAAAATACGTGGTCCCGTTATCGCATAAGTTTTATCCCGATTTAAAACCTACTCGCCGTGACATTTATTAATAAATAAAGTTTTTTTTTTTCCTTTTTTTTTAAAAAAAAAAATAAGTTTTTAATCCCATTATTAAATAATTAATTAAATAATTTTTCAAGTCATTAAAAATTTTAACGTTTTTTTTAAAATTAAAAACTTTTTTTTAACCGTAAATAAAAACTTATTAATTTAAAATTATATAATTAAAAAAACGAAGGCAAGTTTTAATTAATTAATTTAATTAATAAATAACTTAACATTTTTATTAAAACTTTTATTTAATAATTTAAATATTATTATTAATTAATAATGAAATAAATAATATTAAAAGATATTTTATTATAAATAAAAACAAAGCTTTATAATTATTAATATAAAGAATTTTATTTAAAAAAATAAAAGTTTTTAAAAATTAAATATAAATTAAAAATAAAGTTTTAAATATATTATAATTTAAAAGGAATTAAATTAATGCATAAATGTTTATATATTTAAAAAAAAAAAAAATTTTAAAAATAAACTTTTAAATTAAAAAAATGAAATAAATAAATGATTTTAAATATTATATTACGATAAATAAATTTTAAATTAAAATAAAATTTATATAATAATAAAACCATATATTTTATTAATAAAAATATTTAAAATAAAAAATTAAAAAAAAAAAAATTATAAAATAATTTTTTTTTAAAAATTTTTATATATTAATTTTATAACCGGGATATTAATTAATTATTTCATTAATATATTTTAAAAATAATAATAATTAAACGCCGTTATAATATTTATATAATAAATAAATATAAATTTTAAAACATTTATAATTAAATTAAATTAAATATAATAATTTTAATAATATTTTTATTTATTAATTAATAATTATTAAATTTAAATTAAACTTTTATTAAACCGTTATTAAACCGTTATTAAACCGTTATTAAACCGTTATTAAACCGTTATTAAACCGTTATTAAGCCCCGGTTAAACCCCGGTTAAATTTAAAGCCACGTTAAATTAATATTACGTAACGATTATTAAAATTATTATAATATATTTATTTTTATTAATTTAATTAAATTAAAAGTTATTAAATACCGTTTTTAAAATTATAAAAACATAAAATTTCGTAAAGTTATTACCTTACAAATATTTGTATTAATAAGCCGCGGTTAAACCGCGGGTGAACATGAGCTTTTAATGGACCCGTGGTAGAAAAACTCCTACCCCTAGTCGAGTTTGGGGTCGCCCCACAATTTCTACCCCTTACCAGCTTTTTCTACCCCTAGCTGACTGATCCCTCGATAATGAACTGGAATTGAGGTGGGGTACGAAGGTTGTGGACAAAAGTTTCGCACATCAGCCCCAAGGGCCAGCCCGTGTAAATCAAAATATATCCGCACCGTGTGGCGCGTTTTTTTCAGTGGCTAAACTGCCAGGGATATAGCGATTACCCACTAGAATTTAATGCACAGATCACTATTAGGTCCAAGTCTTAGCTTAAAGCTAATACAGTGTTTATTTATTCCTTATTTGATTACGCACTGGGCAGGGACCCGTGGCTGATGTGCGAAACTTTTGTCCACAACCTTCGTATTCGGAATAGGTACTTTATACATAAATATTTCACAAAGACTAAGAATACCTAGTATACGTATTGCTTACATAATAATACAATCCAACCATATTCTGCCACCGCTTTACCTAACAAAGCTAAACCAAAGCTAACGGTCACTAGTCCTACTAGGCGCAATTCGTAATCTTTTTTAATGCCACTTCGTAAGATTAATCCCAAGCCAGCCTTGTCTAATGCTTGGCTCACCAATTGGCAATTGACAAAACGACTTTCTTAACACAAGTGCTCCCTCTCACTAAACTTTGTCCAAACTTGACTAACGTAACCTTTTATCCAATAAATACTCCCCTCTCCCACTGTTATCTCCGGTAAATACAGTACCGACAGTACCTAACTACCCATTGCCCCTACATACTATCCAATTGCAATAAGAAGCCATCTCTTCAGCGCTGGTAGAGGATAGCTCAATCTTTATCGCGCATATCCGTATCTGGTGATTCGAGTCCCAAACCCAGAACGAGGAGTCGCACAATCATAGATGCGATGCCTTAGCTGTGGAACTGTCCTGAGAACCGATCCAATAAGAAAGAAACATCTTGGTCAATTTCACGACTAAAGATCCATAAGCAACCTGTCCTTTAAATCGCATGACCAGCCCAGGCAACCTATCGTGGGTTCACTCTTGACCGAACTGCACTTTTGCAGTGACAACACATCAAACGATCCGCTGAACAGTCGAAACGAAACCTTACACTACGTACGACAAGCGCTGGAGCCAGATAAATTCATTGGAAGTCCATAGGAATCCATAGGAGTCTAAAGGTGTCCAAAGTAGACAAAGTCACTACACAAATCTTGCAGATCTCTGGAGTCTAGAGCCTGTCCCCACGATTCTTATAGGTTAGTACATATAGTACTAGTAACTGCGCGAAGTCGCAACTACAAACAACGTCGTTTTTGGTAGGAGGACCAGGAGAAGGCCACCTAAAAACAACCAACCGAATCTTGTGCAAAAGTCCTAGGGGCACTCTGCACGGCTTCGTCCCGAGATCACCTGCATTAAGTCGAGCAGCGAATACCTAATACTCAAACGATTGCCTGCCGCAAGTATCGGTACCACTTACTGCTGCATCTGCAGCTCTACTTCTCCGCAAGTTAAAACAAAGAAACTTCGCTGGGTGTCCTCCGGGACAACCTAGCTCTTCAAGGTGGCTTCGAATCAGGCATTCTTGGCATCAGCTAGTGCCATCAAGAACATCACTGCCTTATTACCACCTGCATTGCAAACTTACGTCCAGGCAACAGTCGGTCATCTTTCCGAAGCCGTTGCCGGATCTAACGAGTACCTTACTTCGCAAGGAGTCTCACCGACTCTACTATATTCAACCATTGCTGGCACCGCCGCCGCTCTCGCTCTACCTCTCAGCATGATGTCTCGATTTGGCTGGGGTTCCAGCCGCGACGCCATATCGCCATACGCCTCTCAGTCCGATAGCCAAGGCGTGCCTCATGTCACCGATGATGACTTTAGCTATATCACATCAGAAGACCTTGAGAATTCATTACAAACCCCCAACCGACCCTACGATACCCCAACTCGACGCTCACAGTCTAATGCCAGCCTTGACGATGACGTACTTCTAATCAAGAACAAGGGTGTCACATATCCTGTACACTTCCCTGCGTACTCCATCGGCGATGGCAAATTGCACGTGGGAGATGTGCGTGCTCGCGTGGGATTGGTTATGGATCTTAGCGATCGCCGAAGCCGTCGCTTGAAGATGCTTTATAAAGGCCGCCACCTCAAGGAGCAGGAAATACCCATCCGCGATTATGGTGTGAAGAACAACAGCGAGTTGCTAGTTGTAGTACCCGAAGGCAAGATAAGCGACGACGATGGAGAGAGCAGCAGCGAGGAAGTTGTTGTCACGGAAGACTCTATCGACCAGCAGAAGTCGAAGAAGAAGAAGAACAAGGTTCGAAAGAGGAAGAAGGAACGTCCCGGTCCCGCCGATAGCTCTGCGAACCTTGAAGTACCGGGACAGCGCGAAGAAGGCAGACGAGGATCACCAGATCCGTCCATCCACCCATCGAGAATACCTTCCCCTGCGGTGCCTTCCGGACCCAACGAAAAGCTAGATGCAATCAAATCTCACTTCGACTCGAAGCTCCTACCTCTATGCCAGCAATTCATGGACAACCCGCCAAAGGATAAGAAGAAGTGCGAGGACGAGCATCGAAAATTGAGTGAGACGTTAATGCAGCATGTAGTGCTGAAGCTTGACGAGGTGGACACAGGAGGCGACCCGGATGTTAGGGCGAGGAGAAAGGCATTGGTGACTTCTGTTCAGGACATTTTAAAGCAAATTGACCAGTATCAACCCTCTTCCAGCAAATCAAGGGGAAGATGATCATCTATGGACATTTCCCCTTGACTGCTTGCTGGGTAGTTCCCCGAATTATACCATGTTTCATGACAGATTTCCCCCATTGCTGTATAAAACACCTCTCCCCTCGAGTACCTATCATAGTACTACGCCGTCGTCTTCATGTTTTAGGGGCTATCTTTGCGGGGTTAAGTAGTTTACGAAGAACATAAGGGGGCATGAGGGAAGGGGAATCAGTTCTATTACCACACCGGGATTGGGCGATTGATGGCATTAGCAGGATTGCACGAGGTAACGTCACTTCGATAGAGCTACATTCTGGCTGATAAAAAAAGAAAAAAAAAATCAAGATACAATTGCTATTATATGTGTAGGTATAGAAATCGAGAATGTGAAGTGAAGCGATCATGTGAAAATAGTCGAAATGCTTCTAGGTTCAATGTTTCAATTGTATGTACCCAAGTACCCGTGCAAATCCGACATCAACTTTGAGAAGATACAAGGTACATTGATGAAAGTCAGGGTTATAGGCACGTGCCAGAAATGTCGCTCAGCCCGTCGACAGCTGTTGTTCAATTTTGGCAGGTCCGTATGTATTGAAGGAAAAAGAAGCTTAGAATTATTAGGTTATGCCAGCCCTAGTGATATTAGGCGATAAACCCTCTCGCTTCCGCTTTAGCCCCACCATTCCGAATGAGGATTAGTGATATTCTCCCACTGTGCACACTCTAGTAAAGTGTTTCCCGATTAATTTTCAACATCTTGTGATGAACCTTTCACATTTGCGACCATCAACAACAACCCGCGACTTTACTAACCTACAACAGCGAGGATCTAATAGGTTACAGACGCATATTCCATTGCGCTCTCAACCTATTTCATTCCTCCTTCTCTTTTCCTTCACTCTGTCCACCTGTTAAGTTTCCACCCGCGAAACACCGTGGTGACAATTCGGAAAGATGTCGTCCTTTGAACCTGTTGTAAGTAACGATACGACCCTCCCAGCACTTTGACATCTCTAGGAAAACCGAGTAGGAATATTTCGAATTGATCTGGCTGGCTGGTTGAAGATGGAATATATATTACCACTCGCGACACTACACCAAGTCGATTATAATTATAAATCAAGAATCACCAAAAATTCAAGAATGAAAGCTAATTCAAACTTCTCTCTAGGTCGTCATCGATGGCAAGGGTCACCTCCTTGGTCGACTCGCCAGCATTGTCGCGAAGCAGCTACTTAGCGGTCAGAAGATCGTTATCGTCCGCTGCGAGGCCCTCAACATCTCCGGCGAGTTCTTCCGCGCGAAGCGTACGTAGCACCCGTAACACCCCGCTCATTCAGTCACGTTGGTCTTGGGGAATTGGTTTGAACCGAGTTGGACCTGGTTAAGAGCTTGGGATTATTTTCATTAGCAGAGGCGAAATCCGAGAACAAGAGCTGATATGGAATTACAGTCAAGTACCATGCCTACCTTCGCAAGATGACTCGATACAACCCTACCCGAGGTGGTATGTTAGAATTCTCCCCGGCGATTCCGCACAAGTCGCGGTTCGCGCTACAAAAGATATTGGTCATCTAATATTTCCTAGGTCCCTTCCATTTCCGTGCTCCTAGCAGAATCTTCTACAAGGCCGTTCGTGGCATGATTCCCCACAAGACCGCTCGAGGTGCTGCTGCGTTGGAGCGTCTGAAGGTCTTCGAGGGTGTTCCTCCCCCTTACGACAAGCAGAAGAAGATGGTGGTTCCTCAGGCCCTCCGTGTTCTCCGACTACAGCCCGGCCGCAAGTACTGCACCGTTGGTCGTCTAAGCCACGAAGTTGGCTGGAAGTACCAGGATGTCGTTGAACGGTATGTGACATCCCGATTTGTTCAAGCGGATTGCGCTCTTTGCAGAATCATCCGGGAGCTGAGACAGCTTCTTCATGACACGATATGTACTAACTTACAAATTACAGACTGGAGGAGCGACGTAAGGCGAAGGGTGCCGCGTACTACGAGCGCAAGAAGCTCGCGCAACGACAATTGTCAGAAGCCAAGAAGAACGCTAAGGTCGACACCAAGACGGTCAAGGCCCTTGCGTCATACGGCTACTAATTGTTTCTTCGCCTCTTCTATATTTTTTTCCGACCAAAACAAATACCACCACAATTCGTCTCATACTTGCAACTAGATCCGGCGTGAGGGTTAGGGAAACTCGATCATCATATTTGCACTTGTCATACTGCGCAATTCGAGGAAAGGCAGGGCGGTCATGGGGTGAGGGATAAGTCACCGGCTCCGGTCCTGTATTCAACGAATTTCGTCGTCTAGGCACCGAATGAGAAAAACGATACTCAAAGAAAACAACTCGTAATTCTATTATATGGCGTGCTACGTGTGATGTGATATCATTGTTGACAAAAGCCGAGCCACTAACCTAGCTTACTAATGACTTCTAGCCTCACAGGCAATCGGAGCACTATCGCGTCTTCCCCTAGCAAGCGCAAGCGGCCTTGTTAAGCTTGAAACGCCCAGCTAGGTAGGTATATCACGATCTATCAACTCCACGGATCCAGTAAGGACACCGATTACCTTTACTAACCGCATGATCTTCCTAGCCTAAATCCGCGTCCGTCACGTAGTATCATCACTTCTGCCATAGTGACAGACTAGGAAGCATATCGTTAGCTAAGATAATCTAGAATTTTATTAATCCTCAAGCTTAGACTGATATCACGGCCGGCTTTTGCCATGAAGCGTGCAGCCTGCAAGCCCTAAGTGACGGTATTATCTCCGTAGCTGCTAGGCACGGCGAGTAGACCATACAAAACATCACTCGAGACCATTATTAGTATGTCATATTGGTTGTTAGTTTTCCTTAAGATTATACCGTAATCACCTGGTGTACATACCTAGGTATATGTCCCTTCGACTGATACAAGTCTACAGTAGTGCCAACGGTCCCTAATCGGGGTTTTCAAGAATAGTAGTAAATTGGAGTTGCGATTTTGTGTGTTAGTAGGTGTTAAGGGTTATTGGTAAGTAGTTCCAGTACTCGGCCCAGCCAAAAGAGTATGTTTAACAGTTGAAGGGCTAAAATAGGGGCAACAAGGTCTCAAGTCGAGTCGAGTCGAGTAATGCCGGGCAAGTATGGTTCGATCAGATTAAATACTTAGGAGTAAGCTCAACAACTGAAGGTCATACCACCATTGGCACTAATTAAACTGCCCGTACACCATCCAGATTCCGGACTGCATAGCATGCCGACGATGCCAGCAATCTCGTGGTCGTAGGCTGCGCGGCCACCCAGACGTTCCCCTATCTCTCGTACCTCAGGACTATCACTTGGCCGTACAGGTGCGAGTGGTGTGAGTCTACTCCACGGCGCTAGTATGCTTTTAGTCTCTTCCGATGCTTTCAAGTACATGTCCGTCATAACCGGACCCGGGTTGATACTATTTACCGTAGCGCGTTCGGCAAGCTCACGGCTCCAGACACGAGCCATAGCCTCTATCGCGCCTTTGGTGCCGGAGTATAAGGACGTGTTCGGAGTGCCTATCGTGGGGTTGACGCTAGAAATCATGATAATCCGACCCGACCTATCGGTTGGTAGGTATGGTGTACAAGCTATCTGAATTCAATTAGTACCCAAAACGGTGATAAAGCTAAAGGGGCAACCTGCTGTTAATAGCATCGGACCAAGCACGTTGACGGCATATATGTGCTGAAACTCCTCTTCAATGACGCCTTCAAGCGGACCGACGTAACATATTGCGGCGTTGTGGACTAAGATGTCGATTTGCAGATTGCCGGTTTGGGGATCCGCGAAATGGACCTTGGCTTCTTCGATGATCCTGGCACAGTCTTCTCTCTTTGAGACATCGGCTCGAAGCCTGGTTGCCTTCACGCTGTACACCTCCTCTAATTCGCTACAGAGTTCAGACGCCGCTTCATCGGAGGCTTCCGTGACGTAGTTAACCACGATATTACATCCTTTGCTGGCGAGATTGCGCACAATCGCGACGCCAATACCTGCAGTTGTTAGATATGGATCATACTCGAGGTTTTCAAGTTAACCAGATATGACTAACCTCTGGCAGAGCCGGTCACGATCGCGAGCTTGCCCTCGAGAGCCCGTGGGACGACAGGTCTGGATGAGGATGCTTGAGGGTAGCTCATCCTAGGAGAGCGAGTTGGTAAATCGTAAAATAATTCACCGTCATTTAGTTTACACGAGAAAGATTCCCCGGCGTTTGGATGGCGGGATGAGGGTTGGTTACCCAAACTTTTATGTGTCAAGGTCACATCGCGTAACATACCCTCGCATGCCTCGACTCACTCACGGGCTACGAATCGCGAGCCACGGGCCGATCTTTGTTATGCGGCTGCGGCGGGCTTCCGCAGATGGTAACACAAAATGCATCTCTATCACAGCAAGAAACGGGTCTCCAAAATAAGTGGCGCATTAGTCGATATGATTGATCGCATAGTCGAACTGTGGGGAATACTCAACCCGATTGCGCGGAATATGAGATGGTGTTGAAGTTGGTTAAGTCTGACTACAGGAGATTAGATTTAGGATTATATTTAGACTGTAAATGTATACACGACTTTGTGCATACCTACCTATGTATATCTAAATACATGAACCATCACTACCTAGGTATTTGGATCATATATAAAAACAGCGGTGCCTCCTGTCTTGTAAAGGTATTATGACGGTGTCTCAAGCCTCCCCCACCATTCTTACATGGCTAAAAAGCCACCATCGATAGGCAAGCAGATCCCCGTCACGAAAGATGAGGCGTCAGAGGATAGCCAGAGAGATCCTTGCGCAATTTCATGCGGCATCCCAAACCTGTTTAAGACAGTAGCGCTGCGAGTGAACTCCTCTTCTGTCGTGCCTATCGATTTTAATGCGGCCGCAGACATTTCAGACTATGTTCTTGCGATTAGCATTCGGCAACTGAAGCCGAGCGTACATAGGAGGGGAATTCTCACGTATATTGCCCCCGGGGCGATTGCGTTGATCCTGATACCATGAGGACCACCCTCCGTGGCTGCATGCTTGGTGAGCCCAATCAATGCGTGCTTGGTGGCCGTGTATGCAGGCATGAAGGGTTGAGGCCTGTAGGCGTTGATGGAAGCGATATTAACGATCGTGCCTTTTCCACCTTGCTTGATCATCTGCTGCATTTCGTACTTGCAGCAGAGCGCCGTGCCCGTCAGGTTAGTGCTTGTGAGCCTATTCCAATAGTCCTCGTCGAAGTCTGTGAGGGGCGTCTTGTCGGGGGCCATAGCGGCGTTGTTGACCGCGGCGTCGAGCCTGCCGAACTGTGCAACGGTCTTCTCGATGAGGTTTCGCACATCTGCAGCCTTGGATATGTCGGTCTGGACGAAGATCACGTCGCCGAGTTTTGATAATTCCGCGGCAACCTGCTCTCCTTCTTTCCTTACGTCACAGATGACAACTTTCGCGCCAGCTTTGAGAAAAACTTCCGCTGTAGCTTTTCCCATGCCCTGCGCTGCGCCCGTGATGATTGCAACTTTGCCCCTCAAGACAGGGAAGATCTCGACCTCTGTAACACCAGACATTGTGGAACAATTCCGAAGACAATGGAATCAATCTAGGTTAGTATGCTGAGAAACACGGCATTTAAGGACTAGAACGACACCTTCGAAGAGATTAGAAAAGTTGTCATATATAAACCGCCGTAGATGTATTGTTAGTAGTGGGACCATGTTCTACAGCACAATGTCACTGGGATTTCATCGGGTCGAGTCAGTGTATAACAAGATACATTAGCCAATCCACCGCACGAACTAGGGGTTGCTTGAAGGTTGGCTGCAGATCGATGTAACCTACCACCCGCACTCAGACCTATAGCCTCTCATGATACTGTATATCGACTCAAATAGCATCATGGTAAGACGTCGAGCAATAATACCCGAAGTGGTAGATACCTATATAGTTAGTATAAACTGAAGATCAAGCTAGCAAGATGGCTACCTACATGTTGTAATCTGTGAGAATATCCGAAGCGCGTGCTAGGTTGGTGGGTACCTAGGTACATTGCTAGACATAAGAAACGGCACTTGGCCGCAAGGGTTTCTATCGATACTTCGTATTATACTCTTATTATAAACTTCCGACAGTCATATATTGTTTATTTACCTAGGTAGGAGAATATCATAAAATGGACCTTCTCGAGAAGTCGAAGAGACCGCAAGCCGACCCGACTCCTACCAACCACATAGAGTATAGCGAGGTCAGAAGTAATGAGGGTTATATACATTCTCACTTAAGGGGCACCAGCAAGAGGGTGATCCAGGTATCCTACTGCAATGATATCCTACCTTTGTTTGGACATTCTCACCCTGACAGGTCTGTGCCACGGCTGCTCTTGGTGGATTCCTCTACGGCTTCGCGGTAAATTCTATGAGTAGCACTTTAGCGCAAACCAGTTTCATAGAGCTATTCCTAACGACACCCGACGCAACTTCTCGCATGGACGGGCTGTTGGCCTGCTTTATGGGCGGGGCCTTCTTTGGTGCTATCGCCCAAGCTCCAATATCGAATAAATGGGGTCGTCGGAGGGCAAACCTCGCGGCCGCCTTCGTCTCGGTCGTAGCTGGAGTTCTGCAATCCGCATCATATCGCATCGAGATGCTCCTCGTCGCCCGTACCATATGCGGCATCGGGGGCGGGATGGTTATAGCTAACAGCCCAGTCTACATGAGTGAAGTCGCCCCACCTCACACTCGCGGCCTACTTGTGGGGCTTCAAGGTGTTGGGATCGTCATCTCTTATGCTACCTGCTCGTTGTGCGGTTTGGTATTTAGCTTCGTCCGGAATCCGGTCCAATGGCGTCTGATATACACCGTCCTAACTGGCCTAGCGATTGTGTTTGCCTGCTCGCTTATTTCTCTACCGGAGTCTCCTCGGTGGCTTATGGAAAAGGGTAAAGAAGAACAAGCAATTGCTGAGCTCGAGAAACTGCATCGAACTAAATCGGATTCAAACGGCGCCCTCGTTCGCGCAGAAGCAATCCAGATCAAAGCCCAGGTCGAAGCCGAGCGGCACTTGCCGAAGGGGTACATCTACATCTTCAAAACACCACATCTCCGCAGACGAGCATTCTGTTCTATGCTCTTGTGGACGATGGGACAGGGTACGGGGATCACCGCCATTGCTAATTTATTCCCGACGCTGATGGGCGGGCTTGGGTTCGGGAACACTCTTCAGCTTGGCTTGGGCTGTGCATGGACAAGCGTATTGATCATCGGGTGCATGGTGAACGTGGTTTTGATAGACAGAATAGGCCGCATTAAGCTTCTTGGTGAGCTTTTTCTATCACGTCTCCTTTTCTTTTTCTTGTTTCGGCTAACAACATCCATTAAGTAATTGGGGGGATAGCTAACGCCACGATTCTTGCTATCATGACACTACTCATCAAATATTATCTCAACACTACCTATCAGCCCGGAATTACCGCTATTGTCGCGCTTTATTTTATCTTTGGGCTCGCATTTACCTCGACGATTGATTGCACTTCATACGCCTACGGTTCAGAGATATGGCCCACGCACCTGCGAAGCGAAGGTTCTACCCTCGTTTTCTTGTCTTTCTTCGCCAACTCTCTTGCGTATAGTGCTCCTGTCAATTTAGCGCTGAAGACCATCGGATGGAAATACTATCTCGTCTTTGTCACTGTGACTACAGTGTCTACGGCGATCATCGCTGTCTGTTGTCCGGAGGTAATACGCTAACATGTCCACATTTCCGATTGGTATCACTAATACTTTCTTCAGACTAAGAACCTCACGCTCGAAGAAATTTCCGCACTGTTTGGTGACGAGGTGGCTGTCAACTTCGAAGATGCTATTGCATCTGAACTTCAACCAAGGACTAGCGATAGAAAGATGACATAATAATCCATTCAGGGGAAAGGCGGGTATTTCCGTACTTACCTAGGTACTTAGGTAGACGGCCCTCGATGCAAGACGATATATTCGCATGAGACTATTTAGATTGGTACTGTCCCATAAAATTTTGCCACTTAGAGGCCGTTCCGGGATGTATCCGATTTGATATCGTAATTGATATACGCATCAATTATCAGGTTGTTTGCTTTTACGTACGTATAACTACTTCATATCAAGCATGATATCGGAGAAAGTTGGATAAGTAAAATCTGATAAATCATGTTGCGCTGGTCAATCGGCTTTTATTCCATGGAGTAGCTGATCATTCGAAGCAGCGGCGGCACTGTAGTTTGAATCTCGATTTCAGAGGCTAAGGATTTCGAAACAAGCCCCCAACGCCACCAGGTACTTATAGAATGCCGTAAACTAGTCTCTCGACATATGCACGTACCTAGGTAGGTGTTCTTAAGAAGCTAGGTACTATAGAAGCCTCAGTGAGAGACAACTAATAATTTGACACCTGTAACTGATTATTTATCTCGACTTCTATTGAAATCGAAGTATGTAAAATCCACCAAACATGGCTACATATGCCCTTGTAAGGATTTCTCGGAAGAGTTGTAGGTTTCTGGAAGGGAGTGGCACACTTCTAGCTTCAATGTTCTGTGTAATTATCACATCATCGATGACGACGGCTTGCGCGTTGAAATAATTTCGATTCTCAAGCCACATCAATATATTAATGTTAGCGAGATTCGTGAGTTGCAAGATGTGCAAAGTTCTAGGCCTTACTCCGCGTTGGGAACACGGGAATGTCCATTTGCTTTTGTGTAGCCCGTTGTCCTCGGCCAATGATGACATTGCCATTGCACGGGACAATTCGCTGTTTATTTCTGCAGGGACTTTTTCCTTTTTTTTTGAACACAGGCAGTATCTTCAAAGTTGGTGGCAATGCCTCTGTATTCATCATGTAGTCCCTACCCCTATCCCTGTATCGGCTTTCCCGCGATCACGTCTCAGCAGGAGGAGCATTATGAATATCTTAATGAAGACGTTGATTATATTATTTATTCGCCCATGAACTAGATGAATGAGAAGTGTTAACCCGGAATTTGTATATCTAACGACTTGAAAATTAAGCAACCTGAGAGTAACCATCCATAACCTGTTACCAAAACACAAAATGCCTCTTGGAGGTAAAGGCCCGCCAACTATTGTAGTCCTTTCCATAGAGGCTGTCCTCTCTGCAGTCTTCATTGCTTCGCGGTTTTACACCCGCCAAGTTATGAAAGGGGGCGTTGGTAGCGACGACTACCTTCTTGTCTTGACTTGGGTAAGAAACGCCGCAGCACTATTATGTTCAGTATTAATAAACATCTATAAGGTATTTCAAGCACTATTCGTGGTCCTCATGATTGTCTCATCTGCCTACGGTTTTGGACAGCATACTACGGACATCTCGTCGGACGACATCCGAATAGCTACCAAGATTGAGCTCATGGGTCAATTTGCTGTGTCGCTTGCTATGGGACTTAGCAAGACTTCCGTAGCTATGTTTCTGATGCGCATTATTGTAGCTGTCCGGTAAGGTCTCGGATATATTTACTGTCTTTGTAAACATACTCACAGAAGCTATTAGGCATAAGGTAATCCTATGGTTCTGGATCATTACTATAATGGCTTGGTCGTTACTATTAGCCATTTCCTGCTTCGCTCAATGTACTCCGGTGGAGGCACTCTGGGATACACGCATTAAGATTGAATCTTGCTCGTTGAATCTAACCACCATCGCATTCATCATGTGTTGTGAGTACCTAGTAATGACTCTCAAACAGGCAACGAAGACTAATACGGTAAAGCTTGGTCCGCTGCAATGGATTTTTTCTTGGCCGCTTTCCCCTGGATTGTCCTTTGGAATCTTAATATGCAGAGGAGAGAAAAGATCACAATTTGCGTTTCCCTTAGTTTAGGAGTACTGTAAGTTGAACCCCATCTAACGCCATATATCACGAGTTAACTTTAGGCAGGGCAGGAATTTGCGGAATTGTTAGGACTTCCGGACTCGCGGTACTCAGTCAGACAGCCGACTACCTGTGTAAGTTCAGAGTATGCCTCCTTAGATTCTAAATCTAATATCACGAACTAAAAATAGATGCCACTGCCGACTCCGTCATGTGGACAAGTAGCGAGTTAACCACCACGATCATCTGCGTATCCATCCCTGTACTTCGACCACTGTGGGGCAAGCTTGTCGGTAGGACCAACACGGATCAATATTATGAACATAGCGATGGATCTGATGGAATCGTCACGATTGGGAGAATGAGAAAAGCAAGGAAAGCAGATACGGAGCTTGCTTTAGATACAATCCCTCGACCGGACGTCAAGGACACTCACACAACGGAAATCGGCACTAATCGGCGTAACTCAGACACAGGTAGCGAACGGAGCATCTTGAGGAATAGTCAAGCTATTCAGAAGACAAAGGAATTTACCATCTCTTATGAGGGTGGTGGGGCTTCACAACTATAAACACATACCTTGGGACTAGCCCCTGATTTATGGAGTGGCGGCGACTGGACGTCGTTACTATAAAAGAAATTTGTATACTACGAGAAGATGAATGTACTTACCTAGGTAGAGTACCTACTTACCTACTTAAAATAATTATACAGTTTCATAGTATGAGAATAGTATACGCTTGAAGTCTGACGCTGTTTCACCACTTTAAAAGATCGCGCGAGAAAGAACCCCCCTTTTCTGTACTAGGTAGGTTGAGGGAAGTTCTTTTAGAACCTGTCTAACATTCTATTACTTTTGACTTATAAATAATAAGTTAACAGAATATTTAATTGTGATGAACCAGGTATTTCTCTCATTTCATCCAAGTATCTTAGACTACTACATAAAGTTGAGTGGTAGACACACTGGAACACATGCAGAGAACTCTACGTGATTACAGGTAGGTAATTTGGCTTCAAATACTAATATGCACGACCATTTCGTCTTATATTAAGTGGCATGCACATAGCGTAGTATCTCATGTGATCTATATCACCCGACGAAACCATTTTACCCAAATTATCAGTAGGCGGTGTCGCAAGTACATATATCAACAGCTCCCACAGCTACCTACCTACCTACCTACCTACATATAAAACCCTCATCAAACCGCCCCGAAAACTCCAACGGACTGCGAACCTATTTAGATGTGCCATGCCTCAACAGCCGCCAATGCTAAACCCCTTTTTACTTGGCCAGCTCACGCGGTCGAGCTCGTCTAAATCCGCAATTTTATTATCGACGACTTTGCCCCCCGAAAGATAAATACTAGGATCTGGTATCTAATTAGCTAGTAGC
Organism: Annulohypoxylon bovei var. microspora; assembly: GCA_022836615.1. Lineage (NCBI taxonomy): Eukaryota > Fungi > Ascomycota > Sordariomycetes > Xylariales > Hypoxylaceae > Annulohypoxylon > Annulohypoxylon bovei. The sequence continues at coordinate 29,912 of MU405352.1, forward strand.
TAAGGAGGCATCGAATATCAAGTTACTATCAAAACATTCTCTCACAGAGCTGTGTCTCTCGATGGACGTTCAAGAAAGTTATCATTCGTCATTACTGCCAATCCAAACATGGAGCTTTGCGATGAGCCAGCCCCCCACGAACACTGAAGCTGCCGTTCGAATAGCTTGTTAGTGTATGATGTCTGGTGTCAGGTACTCAATCCCGTGCTACTTCGTGGATCTCGCAATTGCAAGACTAGGTACCTAGTATCGCATAATCGTGTCTCTACAGCAAGGGAACCATCCTTCGGTATCGGGCTCTGTATCGGGCTCTGCATCGGGCTTAGCGGCACATTGACAACGTCCGCTTATCCGTTGAGAAGCATTCCTACGGCACAAGAAATGGTTCGAATTTCAAGGGATCTAATGTGACTCTATTCGAGGGGGGTGGTTGAGACTCTAGACCGTGGTCCCTATTCGGCTGAGCGGGTACGTTCGAACCAACTCTAAATGTTATACGTCTGACCCTATGCCGAATAGATTTCTTGTTTTGTCTCTATGCGACCTTACAAATTTGGAAGATCCTAACCGCTATTCATATATTATGGTACACGTTCAGTTCCGACCCGATCATTGCCCCCTACCTCTTAACAAACAGAATGCGACATTCCAACGTTTCGATAATTATTGATAAGTGGGTGATTTCAACATCATAACTACCTTGATACTGTCTTCCGACTGTTCTTGGCACGCAGATATTTCCATGCTAGCTTTGATGTTTTATGCGACTAAGACGAGCTGCCTGGAGATAGTGGACTACGGATTCGGAATATTTCAAGCGCTGATCACGATCACCCTATTATAGTGCTGACGCCACATGAGGTTATCATATCGACATCAACTGCATGCGACACATCAATACGTATCGTGGAATAAACCTAGAAAACGTGGGAAGCCTAAAAGGCACTGCGACTGCCGATTTGGGAACACGCTCCTTAGTTTATGTCTTGGATGACTTGAATGAGCAGTTTGGAATTTGAGGGATTTTGTTGAGTGAGAAGGGCTGTTGTCATAGGGCAAGGAATAAGACACTAAGATCTGACAACAGTCTCGACTTCAGGGGTCTGTCGAATCAGGAATACAGCATATGTTGAGACGCTTGATGCGTTAGCTTAGGTAGCCTGATATTTCATTGATCGTTCCTTATCCTATTAATTTACCATTTTACCCTCCGTGCGGTCAGTCTCAGTGCTGAGCGGTTCAACTTGACATGCACGTCTTCAGCAGCTCTAATACCAAAATCCAAATCGTTTGATGTCTGGGTACCTTAGAGAAGCTTGGGCTAAGTGAACGAACAGTTTCGTGAGTAGGTATTTTAGCGTCACCATGCATCATAGGTGTCGCTGATGCTAATAGTTGTGAACATGGATAGCTCGTGTTGTACAGCAGTTAATTCTACTAACTAGGTTTTAACAGCCGATGCTGTGCAACGGTTGAAACGTGGGCATCGCATTTGAAATGTTCAACTTTACTAGCATAGCATCATAATACCTAACCAATGTAAACTCCAGACATGTTGACGATGACAAAGGAACGCACACCGAAGGGACTGTGTTTGTAATCTCAGTGAGTTTCCATATCAGACGGACAAGGTTGGCTATTAGCTGTAGCCTGTAGGCTGGAAGGATCATGCATGTAGGGTCATCGATTAGGTACTCAGGTATGCATGTAGAAGATTGAAACCAGATACACAAGACACTTTTCTTTAAGAATGAAACATTTTCACATGTGAGTAAGGATAGTACCTAGGTACCTTGTAAGGATATGGACGGGGACCAATGAAAATTTAATGTGGAATTAAAACGACCTTAGTCAGATTTAGATCGACCTTCGCTTATGCACATATAGCGGTTAGCAAGGTTAACAAAAAGGCTAAGTAAACGTGGGGGTGGGGGTGGGGGTGGGGTGGTGATAGTTTATAGTACATACATATTATAAGGCCGATAAGATAACTTTAATATTATAAAATCTTGAGTTAATATTCTAAGGGGTAAAAAGGGATAGGTAGGTAGGTAGGCAGAATGGCGTCAAATTAAATGGGCCATGTGCGAACTGGTGTCAATATTACTGTAAAGCACTGTGCGCTTTTGCTATCCCCTGGTTACCTAATCAGCACTGCTTACCAGCCAAAACTCGTGTAAGTTACCTGAATTGGTAGTCCAAGGGATATAATTTTTTGTACAGTGTTAGACACTGTCACTCGCACATGGCCCATTTAATTTGACGCCATTCTGGTAGGTAAGTAATGGAGCTCACGTTGCATAATTCCGTTCATATTTTGTATAAATGGTGTAGTATAAATGGTGTACTTTATATTAATTTGTGCCTGCCTACATACCTAGGTATGTATTGTTTATTAATTTTATACGGCCTGTACCGGCGGTGTGTTAACTTCGTAGTCGGAAAATACCATGTGACGCATTGTATCTGTAACGTACTGCATCGATGAAGCAGTGCTTAGCATAGGTACCGGCCACGAAACCCGGTAGGGCTGAAAGCCATCGGATTTGTGGACCGGGTCAAGTATCCGAGCCGGAACATGGAACCATATCAACGGACCGGTGATAAGTATGAACTCGATTGGCATCCTCGGATTTCATCATGGAGTATGCTGACAATGCATGCATAGTAGGATCCTTGAATTCTAGCTAGATTCGGCTGCATAGCGCGTAGTCCACCACATTATATACGACCCATGGTTTAGATCATATGCATGCACGCACCGTAAAGTGTCAGATCTACATACATACCTACATACATACATTAGGTACATACAGCAATTAAGCTTAAGTGGTCTCCATACCACATTAACGCTACCTTAACAACATGATCTCGGTACAGAATATATTGAATATAAAGATACACGATAATAATCATGAACTTTTCAAATCCACTTCGGAAAAACTTAAGTCTTAGATGGGGACGTATTTTTGAAGAAGGCGGTAAAAAGAATATAAAACGTTTTGATATTTTTCCCACTAGCGGGGAAAATGATGACCCGTACGACCCCGGGTATGTCCCTAGCTAAGTTAGGTAGCTTACCCGTCGTTAAATTATGCTTGCAGAGCCTCGATTCGCTTGAGAGAAATTTTAATTCCCTTATCTTAAAACCGGCTCTACATACCTTTTCAGCTATGTATTATGTCAGAATGTGATGGTTCGTATTGCCGGTGAATACGAATAGGAAATCGGTGGGTAGCTAACTATTGTATAGTGTATTGCTATCATCAAGTCGATGATCAAAGTTTCACCTAGATCAGGAATAGTCGGTCTTCAAAGTAGGACTCCCTTAGTCAGATATGGTTCCAATTCATTAAAATCCCCGAAATATCTCTCCACTGCCTAACACTGTATTCACCTTATGTCCTCCATTTGATAATAGATTAGGGCAATGTCTTTTCAAGTCCCTTCATCTGACATCCAATCACGGCCTATAGAACGCGCCGAGTCTTTGAAGTCGACTGGCCGGCTGCGTTCGGCGTGCGATTCTTGTCATCAAGCCAAGATCAGATGTTCGGGAGGTAACCCTTGCTTAACTTGTTTGGTCTCTCAGGTCCACTGCACCTATAGCCCGGGCAGTCGTCTCGGCCGACCAAAAGGGAGTAAGAACAAGCGACCCACAGTAAAAGAGAATAAGAATAGGAGAGATGAGACACTCGAAAGCAACAATACCAACAGCGTGGATAGCAGTCGAGGTTCAGATGCCGCCAGGCGACGAGAGGCACAGCAACAATCGGACCCAATGCCTGTGGAATTTGATGATGAGCATGGGTTCCATTCCGGCATAACCGAAGACCTGCTCAATCCGAGTTTGACATCCTTCATCGACTCAATCAGTGGAACACATATGCAAACAAGTCTGGAAGGAGATTCAAATGCAACATTTGGTCGAGTAAGTATACAATTCGACTATGCTTTTACTTTTTTTATTTATTTATTTCTTTTACTGATAGTTGAACTGCCGTTTCCAGACCGGCAATGCCGAAGATCAGTCCCCATATCATGACCTGGCTTTCGGGACGCCAAGGTCCACATGCGATAGCGGATATACCACTGCTACGATCAACTCATATGCAGACGACGCAGCATTGAGTAGTCCTGGCAGTGCTATCTCAGATGGCAAACAGAAACATTCAGGAACAGGTTCATTGGCATTTCGAGAACCATCTCGGTGTCCATGTCTCCAGCAGCAGGTACACCTAGTCTACCAGCTCGGAGATCTCCAGTACTCTGGTTCCGGTAGCCCTACTATCGATTCTATCCTTCAAGGGGTCCAACTGGCTCAAGCCCCTTGGAAAGCCCTAATGGAGTGTGGGCGATGTCAAAGGAAAGAGGACCAAAAAGAGGGGTTTCTTCTGTTTGCCACCAGCATTCGTATTCTCCTGTCACTATTTCAAAAATTAAATACAACCCCGCAAAAAAGCGATACCCTACACGGAACTGTCATGGACCAAAAGGTTTTCCCCTTCGCCCTTGACATCAACGTCTCAGTAGGAAATTTCAAATTACTGGGTGGAATGAAGGAAGAGGTCATCGAAGTAGTGATCCGAAGGGCATTACAAAGCGTCACGGCTGCTTTGCTCCATTTATGGGAGCGCGTAGATAGACCAAGACTATCTCCAATCGCCGATCAAAATGGCGGGGGCGGCACAGGTGATGCCCCTGAATCCCCCGTCAACATGGACTTGCAAGAACACCAACAACAGAGCGATTTCTCGCCGAATTTTGGCTCACAAGACATAAGAGCTCTTCTCAATAGCCTATATTCTATTATGCAAGTTATAAAACAGGATCTCTAGAGTCGTACATATAAAAACCAAGTCTAATATCCACGTACGAGTTCGATTTCGTTACATATTTTTTAACTAACACCAATTATAGAGCTCATTCAAGCTATTCGTAAAGTAAAAGGGTAATACCACAGGTAGACCATTACACATGTAGAGTTTCCATGTTTCAAGGCAACTAATTATTTTCAATTCTACAGCATGAAGTCTGATACATCCTAGTATTTCCGTTGGTTATAGTAACTCAATACGAAGAACCCGCATTTAATAAGGAATACAATCTTACGAAGGACAGTTACAACTACCGAAATGATTCGAAATACCTAGGGATAAGAGAGCACAATAGAAAAGCTAGGTACTCTGTGAATAAGCAGTAATAAGCTTACCTACCTAGTCAGCTTATAGAATCACTTGTATGTAACTACAGCAAATAGGAATTGCAGGTTCAAAACCTGAAAGAGCCAACCAAATGCATTCGTTTATGCCTCTTACATACATAGCTACCACCTACTTTTCATTTAAAAGCCATGCGTACTGGGGTACCTAAGTCCTAGGTACATAGGTATTCGTATCGTACGAGGGTGAGAGATGAAACGATAATCCTTCGTCCCACTAGTAATCGTCCTTGGCAACGCTAGAATATAAATGTAATAGGAAATTCCCGAGGAAATGTTCCGGCGCCGCATACATACCTCATTTCGCTAGATAGCTGTCTGTACCATGCATATCAGAACTTGGTTAATATATTATGATTCCTAGGCTCGAAACAATGTCCCGGGAATAAGCTTACCTGAGCCGAAGATGAACTAATAAAGGCAATTTTATACTCGCTCCTCTATCTTAGAATTGATCAGATAGGTACATATTCAAGGAAATTTCTCGTATCTAGGCAATGCCACTTCAAGTGATCATCGTCGGCGCAGGAATCAGCGGCCTTTGTACTGCTGTCGCACTGCAGCAGGCTGGCCATTCTGTTAAGGTAGGCTCAGACGATTGCTCGTTAATTATTGCCTACTTGCAAGCCCATCAGAAATATTAACAGAATACAGATACTAGAAAAGTCTGCATTTGCCGCTGAAGTGGGAGCCGCCCTCCTCATCACACCCAATGGGGAGCGCGTACTGTCTCGCCTAGGCTTTGATTTCAAGAGGGCCCGAGCTGATGATATGACATGCTTCGAGTTGTTAGACGGCGTTACATTCAAGCCTCTACATCGCGCTGAGTTGAGCAACGCTCGTGAAGAGTACGGGGCACCATTGTACACGGTTCATCGTGTGGACCTACATAACGAACTTCTACGTCTTACCTCGGCTCTAGACCTTCGATTGTCATCGAAGGTAGTATCAGCCGACGCAGAGCAAGGCTTTGTGCTACTAGAAGACGGGACGAAGCATTATGCTGACCTCATTGTCGGTGCGGATGGCCTCCATTCAGTTTTGAGAGGTGTAGCTCTAGGTGATCAGGATGCGGCCAAGCCGACTCCTTCAGGGATGAGCGCCTTCCGCTTCATGATTCCTACGTCTGAATTGCAAGACGATCCGCACTTTCAAGAACTATTGAAGTTGAAAGGAAGAGGCAATAGTGTTTTAGCGGACATAACAGCCCAGACGGAACGTCATATGGTATGGTACACGTGTCGGAAGTATGCCTTCCTCATTATCATGACCCCCACGAGGACAGAAAGCTCATGTTTCACGCAGTGGAGAAGTGCAAAACTTCGCAGGCATTCACGAAAACATTCACAAGGACGATGTCGGTGAGCGCAGGTCGGATGAGACGTACTAATAATGGAAGAGCTAACTAAGACCTACTAAGATACCAAAACACTCATGCTAGAGCAATTCGGCCATTATCACCCTAGCGTAGTTCATATAATCAAGTAAGCAAGTAATTGTCGATTGGAAAATTATACAGCTCGCTAAAAGTACATTTCATCTAGCGTCGCCCCCAATGTCACTGATTGGCCTCTTTCCTTTCACGATCCTCTTCCGACTTGGCATCGAGGAAAAGTCGTCCTAGTTGGGGATGCTGCTCACCCAGTATGCGATATTTCCTGATTTACTTAGTTTATACTCTACTCCAAAATTCTTACACTAGATATGATGCAGATGCTTCCGTTCGGTGCACAGGGAGCGAACCAAGCCATCGAGGACGCAGGGGCTCTAGGGGCGCTTTTCAGCGGTAACGAGTCAGCAGCAGATGTTCCAAGCCGCCTTTCTCTCTTCGAACAAGTTCGTAGACTGCGCGCATCGAGAGTTCAGTCGCTTTCTAGAGTACGCCTCGGGAAAGAAAAAGAGGTGGAGGCTAGAGTGCGCCAATACGCCGACCCACCAGGCTCAGGTATGTTTGACCAGGTTTATATTAGCTTCTTACTAAACGAACCGACATTTATGTGTAATATCGCCATCGTGTCGAATCGTATCACTGATCAGCCTACCAGATGTACCAACTTCATTCTTCGAGCGGCTAGCCCATGACTATAGGTAAGTCTAGCTGGCGTCATCGATTTCTAATGCTAGAACTAACTTTTCTAGGGTTGACGTGTTCGAAGTGTGTAAGGAAATATTAGCTAAGGATAAATAAAGTAGGTACCTAATTGATAGAACTAGGTCCACCTAGGGCTATTTACCTACCTACTTAAGGCAAGTATCTAGGTAGGTATGTCGTCAAATCATGTATGATTTCACAAGATTAAGTAGCTTTTTTCCTACCTGCGTACCAGGTAGGCTTACTTAACATTCCGGTGACACATGAATTGATATCAAAGAATCAAGCCCCGATTAATACTTAATATATTTATCTTGGAATAGTTCGCGGCTTAATTGAATTAAAACTAAGTATTGCGAAAATCAAATCATCACACAAAGTATTTCATTAGGTAGATTATAATATTCGCCGAACACCGAATTCATGCCGGATTTCAAGTTAAAGTCACGAAATAATGACCGAGAAAATCAAGGTTACTTGAACAAGGGTTTCAAAATAAGAAAATTAGGTGCTTGGATGAGAATCCGGCGTGGCGTTCCCCCAGATTAACTAATCCGGAGTACTTATCACACCCAAACCCGTCAATACTTTGGTCGTGGCTTCCGTGAGCGGAGTACCGTTCGAGTTAGTGGCGCTAATAGTAACCATTGGACGGGCCGAGCGGATAAATGTGGCTTTAAAGTTTGCGGGCCGATCCGAGTGCCAATGATCTGCTTATCTAACACGATCGGAGCCATGGTGGATATGCTTCTTAGGTAAGTTCTAGCTTCAGCGGGGAAACTTGGCGCTTATTTTCTTTTCTTCACTCCTATTTTTTTTTTTTAAAAAAGAACCTAGTAAGATTAGAAAAACAAGTCGCCGTCGGGTACAATCGCCCGCATACTCAAATATACATGGACACCTAAGTAGGTACTGCACGATGTTATCAACACACATGTTGGTCAGCCTATAAAGATTTCCTTTTCTGTCTCTTTACCTCCTCTGCAAGTCTATTGCAGCATCGGCATGCACTCTTCCTTCAGGAATAGTAGTGGCACGGAGTTTCTAGATTTCATCAGAGGAAGAAATATGGGGGTGGGTTCCACTTCCCAAGAGAGATAATCGAAACGTATCTACCGGGGACCATTGCAACAGCAGGATTCGATGCAGGTTGGTGCATATGCAAATGCCATTTTGTGCTCTTGCTGCCTACCTAACCTCGAACCCACTGTCAAAAAGGCCTTGTGACCTTGGAAGTCTATTGCCTTTATTGGCGGACGTTGTATATTGAGGAGTTATCATGAAACGTCAATCGTAGATTTCCGGGTCTGGTTCGAGCTTCTTATGCGCCTCATATTGAAGATCTTCAAGCACCTCGAATGAAAATGTCACTGTATGCCTGCTATCGTTACCATGCTGATCTCTTGCTGTCATCGTGTACCTGGGTGTGTTTATCTCTATCACTGAACTTTTTAAACTCTACCTAAAGTAGCATTCTAAAATTGTACAGGGATTCAATGAATAAGCACATGTAAAGTCGCAATTACTTGTATGTACAGTTATCAAATCTACCTATAACTAGGTACTTATCATATTATTCTATTGGTTAATATTTTGGTCTATCTGTAAGGCATGCTTATCTAGGTATTTACTGCTTTATGATTATGCCATGGTTCTCTTGATGCGTGATGTTATATGCTGTCTTAATTAGGTAGGTATGCACACCAGCTTTGAAGGTCATTGGTTATTGGTTCGCACGATTATCGAGGCTCTCAAACGAGACGCCTGTCAGATTACGATCCTACGCATAACACAGGGCTACCGTGCAAGAGAAATGCGGTGAATGAAAGGGATATTCGTCTCCGAACCTCTTCGCATTTAACGCACAAAAACACTGCAGTTAGCTCTCGGAGCTTACGGCTCTAGCATAATACAAGTGCTATGATTCTAGGCCAGAGTCGTGTCATGTCAGACACTGCGCCACATCTGCACAGTTAACTGTTAACTAATCAGACTTCCAGATACGGAGGTTGCAGATGAATCACAAGTCTAAGAAGGGCACCCTAGTCTAGCAAAGCAATAGCATGGGTGATTAGATACGAATTTCTATCCAGATATCCTTGACTAACCGGTTAATAATACTTCCTAAATAGCGGCAGCAATTATATTCCCCGAGGCATGTTCTTCGAGTTTATTTCAACACCGTCATAAAATAGTGGCCGAAAATGAGATGCCCTCGATCAAGGATACGGATAGCGGTTGGTAACCAGATTATACAGGTGAAAGTAGGTAAGTAGATAGTATGAACCAAACTTGCGGGTTCCAGTCTAGCCTTGGCCCCTTAATCCCTCAAGAAACTACCTAGGGAATGTGACTCCTTTGCCGAGGACCCTGTGGACAAAGAATGTTTCTGGCCTCGTCTTGAAAACTTTGCCTCCTAAACTGCCCGAGTAAGCAGGTGTGGAACTCCCCAGGAATGTCTCCCTTCCCGAGAAGGATCATACACTATCTAAAAATCATGTTTGGCTCATGTTAGTTTACCCGCTCCGCCATCTTTATAAGCGTATTCCCCAGATTCTAGATGATATTTGCAACATCAACGACGTTTAACATACCGGTCTCATGAATCAACTTCATGACTGAAGAGTAAACAACTATACCTATTCTATACGAATAGTATCTTGATTACATATATTCGTTTACATAAAGCATAGATTCCTCAACGCAAACTTTGTTTATTTTTTATAGCTACACGATTAGACTTTGACTCTTTGCAAGATGCATACAACGGCTACAAAGTCGGCTGAGAACACTTTGTTCCTGTTCGGGCCTCAACTTGCACGGCTTGTTCCAAGCCGTCTTATAGATCTACGGAGAACAGTTCTAGAGGACCCGAACCTCGAGTTCCTTCTGGAGATCATAAAGGAGCTACCATCCTTATGGGACACTACAATCCAACCAAATGTTCCTCGCCTTGGGTCTCTTACGAATGCCGATGAGAAACTACAGCAGATCGTGACGTTCTTTGAGAATGAAGCTGAGGAGGCCCCCCGGTTGGCGCCTCCTTATAACTTGCTTCTTGCTCCCTTGACAGTCATCGCCCAAGTTGCCGAATATGTTCATCGCGGCTACCGGGGTAGCGTTCAGGGATTTTGCATTGGCTTCCTATCCGCTGCTGCTGTAGCAAGTGCTCGGAATAGGGATGAACTAGAGAGGTTGACGGCGACTGCTATTCGATTGGCGGTTGTTATTGGAGGCGTCGTCGATTTCGACGAACAGGAGAGGTCACATGGGCATACCTCACCTGAACACAGCTCTACATGGTCAGTCCGCTGGACATCGACCGTCGAAAAAGAGCACTTTGAAAAGACGCTGGCGTCTTTTCCTGAGGCAAGTCATCATGCATACTCTCTTACATAGTTAATATCCTTGACTTACATAATCTATAGGCCTACGTGTCGTGCGTCACAGAAGTAGACAGAGTTACGATTACAATACCAGAGAGTGGCTTTGTTGACTTCTCTAGGCAACTGACTGATGGCGGACTGTCTGCTCAGCCGATCGGCCTCTGTGGAAGATATCACACGACGAAGTCGGACAGAGGAGAATTAGTCCAGCAGTTGAAGACACTGTGCCAGCAGAACCGGGACTTCCAATTCCCTGCGGTAGAGCAGCTGACTCTGCCCCTGAGATCTACCTCGGACGCCGAAGTTATCACTAGCGGGGTGCTTCACGACATCGCTTTGAACTGCATCTTAGTTGATGTATGCAAGTGGTATGACACGGTACAGGCGGCGTTAGATGTGTGGGACGGCCAGCCGGTAAACGTGACCCCCATCGGCAATAGCTCTGGAGCTATTCCTCGGTCCTTGAAGTCAGTTGCGGCAGCCGACGAATTTCTTGCACCGTCATCACAGACGTCGACCCCGCCTTATACTACTCTGCCGAATAGTAATTTGACGACTGGGCAGACCACGCCGTATAGCACCGTTCCTCCCCCAGTCACAGGAACTACGCAACCTATTGCTGTGATTGGCATGGCGTGCCGATATGCCCAAGCTGATTCCCTCGAAGAGTTCTGGTCCTTGATCAACTCAGGCAAAAATGCAACTACACCTGTGCCTGAAGGTCGGTTCAAGTCGGAGGAATTATGGCGTACGCCAAAGGGCCCTTTCTTTGGCAATTTCATACAAGACCACGACGCATTCGATCATCGTTTCTTCGGTATGTCCGCCCGCGAGGCCGCATCCATGGACCCCCAGCAGAGACTCCTGCTACAGGTGTCATATGAAGCCATGGAATCAGCTGGGTACGCAGACGGGAGCGAGTCGCCGAATCGCCCGGTAGGTTGCTATGTGGGCGCGGGTTACGTCGAATACGAGGACAACATAGCATCGGAGCACGCGAATGCTTTCTCGGCCACCGGGGCTATTCGGGCCTTTATTAGCGGTAGAGTTAGTCACTATTTCGGCTGGACTGGACCTTCGGTCGTATTCGATACCGCATGCTCCTCATCGGCTGTGGCTATCCATCATGCCTGCAAAGCCCTCCAGACGAACGACTGCTCCATCGCTATCGCTGGAGGTGTCAACATGATCACTAGTCCTACTTTCTACCAGAATCTTGCGGCTGCTTCTTTCCTTAGTCCAACTGGTGCCTCGAAGGCTTTCGATGTTTCGGCGAACGGATACTGCCGAGGTGAGGGTGCTGGTATGCTAGTCTTGAAACCACTAGCCCAGGCCATAGCCGACAATGACCGCATCCTTGGCACCATTGCGGGATCGGCGGTCAATCAGAACTCTAGTTGCAGCCCAATTACTGTTCCGGATTCGACGTCACAGAGCGATCTGTATCTTCAGGCCCTTGCTGGCGGCGGAATTTCGCCTTTAGATGTCTCCTACGTGGAGGCCCACGGAACAGGTAAGTTGAATACCCCAAAGTAACTCTCGGTCATATGCATGATGTAGTGCTTTTACTATTCTACTTCTCGAGATGTGCTCGTTTAAGAAATGTTGAAAAGAGACTTACATGTGGCACTTCAGGAACACCGGTGGGCGATCCTATCGAATGCGCTAGCATTCGTACTGCATTCGGTGGCTCTCATCGAACCCAGGAGCTAGTAATCGGCTCAGTCAAGGACGTGATCGGTCACACTGAGGCTGCCTCGGGTGTTGCGGGAGTTATCAAAACTCTTCTCATGATTCAACATGGCGCTATTCCCAAGCAGCCCAACTTTACTCGCCTCAACCCTAAGATCCCTGCCTTAGAACCCGATAAACTGGCTATTGCCGATAGAACTCGCCAATGGCAAACTAGCACCAGACGAGCGGCCTTGATCAACAACTACGGCGCGGCTGGGAGCAATGCCGCTATCGTAGTTCGAGAATACCGCCCCAACTCGAAGGAGCAAGATATTATTAGCACATTATCAGAGAGCACTACAGTCGAGTACCCGATTTTCCTATCAGCCAAAACACCGGAAAGCTTGCGTGCTTACAGTGCAGCTCTGAACGCACTCTTGGATCGAAACACCTCCATCACACTAGAAGATGTGGCGTACAACTTAGGACGGAAGCAAAACAAGACTCTCGAGTACACTTCAACGTGGACCACAACAAGCCTCACTGCATTCAAGCAAGAACTGATTGCTACTGCATCGGGGACACGCCCCTTGTCTCAGAGGAAGGTGGATAAGAAGAAGACATCTGCGGTACAATGGCCGGCGCCGGTCGTCCTTTGCTTTGGTGGCCAGACAGGTCGTAACATCTACCTCTCCCAGGACCTTGTCCAGAGGTCACCTGTACTGAGAGCTCACCTTGAGAACTGCGATGAGGCCAGTCGCTCTCTGGGATTGCCATCATTCTTCCCACGTATTTTCGATCAAACCCCTGTCGACGACTTAGTCTTGCTACACGCTATGCTTTTCTCCGTGCAGTATGCGAGTGCTAAAACCTGGATAGATGCTGGGTTGCAGGTTAGCGCTTTGATAGGGCACAGCTTTGGTCAGCTAACGGCTCTGGCCGTATCTGGCAGTCTCAACCTGACAGATGGCCTCCGTCTAGTTACAGGTCGCGCTCAGCTAATGCAGAAGTTCTGGGGTGCTGATCCCGGTGTCATGCTAGCGATTGAAGGAGACAAAGAGCGTCTCGATACCATCCTTCAGACTGTCGCCGAAACAAACACTGTTGATGTAGCGTGCTATAACGGCCCACGAAACATCGTTCTTGCTGGACAAGCAGCAGCAGTGGATTCCCTTGAACAGATCTGCAAAATCTCGCCGGGCCTAAAGACAGTCAAGCTGGCCAACAGCCACGCGTACCACTCTCGTCTTGCTGACCCAATCTTGGATGGTCTTCAAGATTTGGCCGGATCCCTCGTCTGGCGAAAGCCGTCGATTCCGGTCGAGACATGCTCTCGCGGCCAAAGTTGGACTAGTATCGATCCGGCTAAGATCGCAGAGCATACACGCGAAACCGTGTATTTCGGAGAGGCCGTACAGAGAATCGCTGACCGATATCCTTCATCTGTCTGGCTTGAGGCCGGATCTATGTCTCCCATCGCTGGAATGGTGCGCCGCGCTCTGCCTGCAAACAGAGAGGACGTCTTCTTGTCAATGGACCTAGGCCGTGGCAACCCCTGGACTAGTCTCGCCAAGGCTTCATCTGGTCTCTGGGCAGCTGGCTCCACGGCAGACTTCTGGGCTTTCCACGGCACAGAAGGAAACCGATACAAGTGGTTGGACCTACCTCCTTACCAATTTGCTAAGACAAAACACTGGATTCAATATCAACCCCATCGTCCACAATCTATGGTTGAGACTCCGGCACCCGTCGTGACAGGCCCACCAGAGTTACTGCGACGGCTTGGAGAAGCTGATGGGGAGACCTTGTTCGCCGTTGATCCCTCGCATGAGATCTTTGAACTAAGCGTCAAGGGTCATGCGGTAGTGGGCCAAAGTCTGACTCCGGCAGGCTTATACTTCGAATTGGCTATTCGAGCCGCACAAGCCCTTCAGGATGCTGGGGCAAAGAACTCGAAAGTGCCTCACATCGAGAACATGCGCATTCTATCGCCGCTAGGGCAGAAACCTAACGGGGTCCTCCGTATCAGCTTCAAACGGGGCGTCAATAACGAAAGCGGCAGTCCGAAGTGGGCTTTCTCTTTCTTCTCTTCTCCCGCTGACGTTGCGAACCCACCGCCCGCCTCGAAACGTACCAACCATGCACAGGGTACCGTGACTCTTCTTGCGGCAGATGCGGCAACCTCCCGCTTCCAATTCGTCAAGCGTCTGCTAGGACGATCACGGTACGACCAAATTGCTTCGAATCCCGGGGCAAGCCGACTAGCTGGAGATGTTCTCTATAAGATGTTCGCTCGAGTCGTCAATTATGCACCGTACTACAAAGGTGTTCGTAACACCATCGCCTACGACGGAGAGGTTGTGGGTGACGTGGTTATGCCCCCGGGTAAAGAAGCAGAACGCCTTGGTGACAGCATCTCGGATCCTCTAGCCATTGATAACTTCCTGCAAATCGCGGGTATCCATGTGAATTGTCTGCTGGAGGGTAGCGATGACGAAGTCTCCGTGTGCAACGCTATTGGAGAGGTGCTTTGGAGCGACGCGTTCTTACAATCAAACAGCCAAGATAAGCCTTCTGCGCGGACATGGAAGTTATACTCAAACATGGAAACGAAGGGCAAGAACACGCTCGTCAACGATGTGTTCGTACTGGACGCTGCGACTGGAGCTGTCGTTGTAGCCTTGCTAGGAGCGGAATTCACCACGGTACCCCTTGCTTCCCTGCGCAGAGTCTTGTCGAAGATCAATGAGAACTCAGCTACACCTGCGCCGCCTAAGGGTTCATCATCTCTACCACCAACTACGAACGGCGCCTTCACCAATGGAGAGTCAGCACCAGTGCAAAATGGTTCATCTAAGACATCGCAACAATTACACGCTGCTGTAGAGCCTCAACCATCAGCCGAGCCTGCGCCCGCTGCTGCTGCTTCATCTTCGGCTGCTTCAGAAGTTGATTTGTCCGTCCGAAAGATGCTAAGCGAGATATTCGGAATGACCGTTGATGAAGTACAACTCGACTCGGACCTAGCAGACTTAGGTGTAGATTCGTTGATGATCACGGAGATTTCTGGCGAGATCCAGAAGCGGTTTGACGTGACATTATCGGTCGATGATATGCAGGATTTAACGGACGTCCAGTCCTTGACCAAGCTCTTAGGTGGAGGTTCATCGTCGCCTGCCCCTGCGGCTCCTACCGCAGCGCCTACACAGAACGGTTCAGCGATTCCAAATGGGGAGGCAAATGGCTACGAAGTGGAAGAGATAGAAGTCGAAGACGGAGGCGTGGCTGCTGTCAGCAGCGACTGGCTTTCTAGCAACCGAAGTTCGTTCGACGCGGACATTCAGAAATACGGGTTCGGTCAATTCCGCGAGACTGTCTATCCGCTGCAGTCAGAACTCGTAATCGCATACACTGTTGAAGCATTAGCCAGCCTAGGCTGTGACCTCCGAACCCTAAACGCTGGCGACCGTCTTCCTGAGCCTGTGTATGAACACAAACACGATAAATTAATGGCGCAAATGTTCAAAATCCTAGAAGATGGCGGCCTGATAGTGGAGAGTGGCGCCAGCGCTAAGCGAACGGACCTCGCTGTGCCCCAGGCTTCGGCTAAGGATTTACACGACGCCATCTTGCAGAAATTCCCCCAACATGCCGGGGAACATAATCTCCTACGCACGACAGGTGCTCGCCTGGCCGACTGCCTTAAGGGCCAAGCAGACCCCTTAGCTTTGATGTTTGGGAGTGCTGAGGCGAGAAAATTGACGGAAGATGTGTACACAAACGGCCCCATGTTCCGGGCCGCGACATCGTTCCTCGCGCGCTTCTTAGTCGACGTTAGTGAGAAGTTCCAGGGCAAGCGCGAGATCCGGATTTTGGAGCTTGGTGCGGGTACAGGCGGAACGACGAAGCACTTAATCGAGCAACTGAACAACAGCACCGCCGGACAGAAGATCAAGTATACCTTCTCGGATGTTTCAAAGTCGTTGGTCGCTGCGGCTAAGAGAAAATTTTCTAAATACCCATTTATGGAGTACGGTATCGTAGACATTGAGCAAGAACCCACTGCGGATTTCCAGGGACGATTCGACGTGATCATCTCGACTAACTGCATCCATGCGACTCCAAGTCTTGTCCGATCATGTACTAACATCGGAAAAATGCTGCGCAAGGATGGACAAGTTTGCCTCGTGGAGCACACCCAGAACCTCTACTGGTTCGACCTAGTCTGGGGATTAGTAGAGGGATGGTGGCTATTTGACGATGGTCGCACACATGCTCTTGCTTCCGAGTTAAGGTGGAAGAAGGACCTCGAGTCATCGGGCTTCCAATGGGTCGACTGGTCGGATGGCGCGAGCCAGGAAGCCAAGATTCTGCGCGTTATCGTTGCGTCGCCAACCGCCCAGCTTTCATCCCCACCTATCAACAATTCGAGTATTGAACCAGCATCTCCTCTTAAAACAGAGGAGATGGTGGTGTTTAAACAGGTTGGTTCCCTGCCACTTCACGCCGACATATTCTATCCATCAACATCGCAAACCGGCAGCAAAGCACGGCCTATCGGTGAGCTTCCCTCTCAGTAACGATCTGCATTTCCGAAATATGCAATTATGTCCTTTTAGAATATTTCTTTACTAATTATAATTTCATTTAGCTTTGATGGTCCACGGTGGAGGCCATATAATGCTTTCTCGAAAGGATGTACGCCCGAAGCAGACGCAAGTTCTGCTAGATGCAGGATTCTTGCCTATAAGCGTTGACTACCGCCTTTGCCCTGAGACGACCCTCTTAGAGGGCCCCATAACAGATGTTCGAGATGCCCTAGGCTGGGTTCGCAATACACTACCATCCCTAGCTCGAAAGCGACCCGACGTACGCATTACTGGTGATCGCGTAGTCGCCGTCGGGTGGTCGACAGGAGGAACCCTCGCCCTCAGCTTAGGCTGGACAGCTCTTTCCGCAGGCCTGCAACCACCCCAAGCCATCCTAGCGTTCTACTGCCCAACGGATTACGAGGACGCATGCTGGTCGCGAGAAAACAAGCCCTATGGCGATGCCGCCCTAACGACAGAAGCGTATAACATATGGGAGGGGATATCCGATTCTCCTATAACGGCGTACAACCCACCTACCGGGACGCGAGCGGCCGGCGGATGGATGGCCAAGAACGACGCCCGCTCGCGCATCGTCTTGCATATGAACTGGCACGGGCAGACCGTCCCCGTGCTCGTCCACGGGCTGAAGAAAACAGACCAGAACGGCGTGCAGGACGGTGTACCGAAACTCCCTCAGCCCACGCCCGCACAGGTCCAGGCTATCAGCCCGCTAGCGCAAATCCGGCAGGGTAGCTACAAGACACCGACGTTCCTCGTGCACCCTTACGAGGACGACCTGATCCCGTGGCAGCAAGCTCAGCGCACGGCGGATGAGCTGCGTCGTAGCGGCGTGGAGGCAGAGCTGCGACTTATTGGGAATGCGGCGCATTTGTTCGATATGTATCGGAGCCATGAGGCGAACCCGGAGGCTGTTAAGGCTGTCAGTGACGGATATGCTTTCCTGACTAGCCATGTCTGAGTTAGATCAGTAACAAGGGAATGTGGGGTTATAGAATAGAGGCTACAGTAGCGCTCATGCTTACCTGCGAGGATATCATGTGCGACGGTTAGAATTAGGAAGGATTATGAGCGTGCGGATAGAAGTTAGCGTAGAAATTCACTAAAGTATTGTTTTTACTTGCTTTAATAATTACCTAAGTGCCTAGTAGGTGGTGGCCCGTGTTTTAGAATCTGTATCTCCCCTAAACCTCCCTAGCTAATTACCGTTAAGGCGCTATAATTAGCCTAGTTGTAGCTTCCTGTTCTTGTGTCACCATAGCGCCCTATTCACCCGTCAAGGGGTTTCTTAGAGGAACCCTTGTGGGATGAAATCTGGGATATTCTATCCAGCTTCTTCGCGCGGCGATGTCTTATTCATTCCCATATACACTTCTTAAAACAGTAAGTAGACAATGGAAGGTCAGAGAGAAAGCATGGAGAAAAGTGGTCCGTGAGAAAATTGCCAAATCAGGCAATACGCTAGTGTATTACCAACGTCGATTGGCCAGCCACAAAGTCAAGCGGGAGGCAAGCACTAACGGGGTTTGAAGACCTAAGCTTACCTAATAACACGGAAACAGCTATTGAAAGCTTAGGTTCAATTCATGCTAAGCGACTGCCGGACGGGATACGACTGCCGGCAGTCGGGAAGCAAGCGTGTTTGATGTGGGTATCCAAGTCCGGATACATTTAGAGAGGAAGAAACTAAATTCGGTCTCTCGGAACGGGGGTCGCCGGGAGTGGGAGGTCTCAAATCCAATCATCTAACTGCCGTATTCCAAATCCGGACATCCCCTTAATCTTTTGGGATAACTTGATGCTTACTCAATCGTGCTTGGGTGGTATATCTGCACCTATCTATTATATGCCTATATATGTAGTTAAATATTTTCTTAGCTGTAGACGCTTGCGCGTTGCCGTCGTTGTTTTAGTTGTGGCTCGGTGTAACAAGAGAGCAGTTCTAAGAATTATAGAAGCCATTACCTTAATTGCAGGTATCTGGATGAATGCAGAAATAAATAATACAGTACCGGATATTTCACCGACGAACGCGGCATAAGCGAATGTCAATTGAGATAATGGTTGTCTATCCTGTATATATCTTAGTCGATCGGGGACCGGCTAGTTCCACGCCTTCAGCCTTTAGACATATCAATCAGCTCTGAGCTATATCACCAACATCATCGTCGAATTCAACATCGACACCATCAACATGAAGGGGAATTCTCTAGCTCTTGCCGCGGCGCTTGCCGTGCCTTCTCAGGCATACCTCCGCTTCGGATGTGCAACTTTGAGCGTTCAGCGTCTCGATCCTCTCGTCGAGCCAGGTGTCGTCCCATCGGCGCATCTCCACCAGATCATCGGTGGAAATGGCTTCAACGCGACTATGGATCCTACCACGGATGTCAGCCAGAGAGCTACTTGCACGACTTGCACCTTCTCGGAGGACTTTTCTAATTATTGGACTGCCGTTATGTACTTCAAGGCCCGCAATGGGACTTACAAACGAGTTCCGCAATATCCGAATGCTCTCCTGGGTAATTTGCAAGGAGGAATGACTGTCTATTATATCCAAGAATCGTTCAATTCGAACGGGAACCAGAAGGTTACGGCTTTCAAACCTGTATGTGTACCTCGTAGATATCCATATTTTGAAGCCACTAATCTAACAATTCTAGGGTTTCCGTATGACGGTCGGAACGCCCAACAGCAAGGACGGCACCAACCCCGGCCTTCGCTACACCTGTCTGCAGGACGTCATGACGCGATTCCCCGAGACTGCCGAATTTCCCAAACAGGCATGCCCCGCTGGAATTATGGCTATACACCACTTCCCCGCGTTTGTCATCTACTCCATAATCAAATCTTCCATGCGCTAACGATAGCTCTTCAGATGCTGGGATGGCAAAAACCTCGACAGCCCTAACCACCAGGACCATATGTACAACACCAACAAAGGCGGATTCGTCCCCGCCGGCGCGTGCCCTTCTTCGCACCCAGTAAGAGTTCCGCAAGTTGCTCTTGAGACGATGTGGGACACCACCCCGTTCAACGACAAGTCGCTGTGGCCCGAGGATGATTCTCAGCCCTTCGTCTGGTCTTACGAGGACAGCGTAGGCTATGGCACGCACGGCGACTACCTCTTCGGCTGGAAGGGCGATGCGCTCCAGCGCGCCATGGACTCCAAGTCCCTACTCAGCAACGGCATCACAACCCAGAGCGTGGCTCAGGCCAACCAGTGCACTCTCAAGAGCACTGTCAACGAGGACATTGACGGATGTAAGTTATTAATGTTGCGCAAATTACCAGCGAGTTGGAACTAACGAATTGCCTCATAGGGCTCACGAGTCTTCCGGGAAGACAGATGGATATGTAGGAGATCCCTACTTGGTTCCTTGGGAGTTGAAAGTTTGCTGAATGTTGAGGAGCGATGATGAAAGGTTAACAATCTACCTAGGTACTAGTTAATCTTCAGATTAAACAGATATCCACTCTTTCGGAATTTAAGTGCGGATTTAATCTGGAGGTTATGATTTCGAATCCGGGATGATGCAATTTAGGAGAAAGAGTAGATGGAAATTGATCCATATTCTAAGCCAATCGAGCCGTAACATCTGCCAATCGGCCAAATTATTCTAACATATGCATTTACTAATTATGTTAGTACTGCCTTATTGCATATGTAGCTAGTATATTTTGTTATAAAATATAGTAACCCCCTTAATGTGATAATAATTGCATAAATATGTACTAATCCCATATTAACATCCCCCTATTCACGTATTAGAATGTGTCCAGAAACCCGTGGTATCATACTGATAGATTTGATCCGTAGATCCGATGGGATACTTGTGCTTGACTGTGCAATAGGTTAATCCTAAAAAGCTACTCAGATTACTATTATATATACACTCAAAGGCGATGTCTGCCTAAGGTGAGACTTAAAGCCAACGAAGAACTTAAGTCGGACTTAGTTGAGTCGCCCACAGCAGGTTTCGAACTCACTTAGATATGGGTCTATGTACGAGTCGTTGTACACGAACCAATACCCATATGGCAGCTTGTAGTTGTATCTGATACATCAGAGATGGTTCACCATACTAACTATCAGATCCGCTTACCGATGTGTCTGTCATAGTGTCAAGCACTGCTGTTACAAATATCCATTTCTGCAGTTGTGCCGAGGTATGATGTGTGGTTTGGTCATTTGCAGATGCACACCTTCTTAAGTGACGCAATTGCTTGCGACACACATTGGATTATAATTGCCTCAGTCGAATCGCTAACACTGGGTTAGATAGGTAGCCACTTTTAAATATAAATTTGTCAGCATCGTGCATGAATTGTCGTGATCAGAAGCGTTACCTTTTCATCGATCTGTGCCCAGCGGACCGAGGACTTACCATCGACGTGGACCTTGAAGTAACAGCATGTGAGAACTGTTATGATGTTTGGGCAGGGTGGGAGTTCGTCTTTCTTTAGGGTTTGATATTTTATTAGGTAGTGATCTTTTTGACAGATACCTTGGCGGTATTGTCCTTCTAAGGAGAGAATCACTGTGAGCTAACCTTAGGGTGTTTACTGATCGATCACTTATCACTACTGGGGGACTGATTATTTCACCTACTGGCGGCTTGGCCTACTGTTTGTTTATATGGGAAGAGTCAATGATATAACTTGACTTTCCTAAGCCTAATGTTCACATGATTATATACATGCAGAGGCTGGAGAAGAGAACCCCAGGTCGCTAGAATCCCTAACTAGGTACCCCAAAATTTTGAAGATGACAATGTCAAAGACCCGTGATATTCAAGACCATTCGGTACCTACCCAGGTATTCACTCATATGTGCTGTTGGCCAAGATCTTCATAGACCTCTCCATACTGGACCCACTCGGCATTGAAGAGGCAGAAGGGCATTGAAATAGGTGCACCATGGATGAATCATACTGTGTAATTAATTATCCCGCCTGCACCAAAATCCGTATAAGGTGAGATAACTAGCTACATAGTATTATTGACGCATGATGAATTTATCTTGGCGCCCTTCTGGGAGGTAATTATTTTGCCTTTTGCACTACGTAGCAAACTCCATATCTTGTGACGTTGTGGATCCGAACACCCCGTCGGAGATAATTATTAATCATGACTGTCGCCTTCTCCTTTTTCTTAAGTCCGATCAGGGTACTGTACTTGATGTACTCGGCATGAGCTCTACCCGAGTGTCTACCCGATTGCGTTTAGTTCATCACTCAAAATAATGAAATTATGACCATAAAACTCAATGGAAAGTCGCTCAAATCTCAGAATACATCTTTGATTCGCGACGCTTATAGGTGAACCATCTTATTGAATTATCTCAATCACCTTTCCTAAACTCATTACCATGGATAACGGCCGGACGCTCGTCGGCTCAGAGCTCTTCAGAGTTGATGGCCTTGTAGCCGTTGTCACTGGAGGCGGAACTGGTAGGTGCACTGCCTTTTGTTTCAATGGCCTTTTACTAAATTCAGATGAGGAATCGGCTTAATCATTGCTAAAACACTTGCTTTGAACGGAGCGGCGAAAGTCTACATTATCGGCCGCCGACTGGAAAAGCTGGAAGAGGCGGCAGCCGTGTCTCCTCACGGCAACATCATACCATTGCAAGGAGATGTTACATCCAAAGACGACCTCGATGCTGTTGTGGCCAAGATCACAGCTGATGTGGGCTTCATCAATCTCCTCTTTTGCAATTCAGGAATAAGCGGTCCGAATCATTTCGGAATGCCCAAGGACCCCTCTGTGTCGCAAATGAGAGACTTTATCTGGCAAAATTGGAGCCAGGAAGACTTCACTAATACTTTAGGAGTGAATGTTACTTCGGTATTTTTCACAGCAATTGCTTTCACTGAACTTCTCAGTCGTGGAAATGACAAGGAATCCCAAAAAGTGAGCAGCCAAATAGTTGTTACCGCCAGCATCGCTTCATTCCTGAGGGTCGGTCCGACTGGGTTCGCCTACTTGATGAGCAAAGTAGCTGTCAACCATATGGCGAAATCCCTAAGTTCGTATCTTGTTCCATATCGCATCAGAGTTAACTGTCTGAATCCTGGACCGTTCCCTTGTAAGCAATGGACATCCTATCCCATTCCGAGTATTTTACTAAACTTTCTGTAAGCTGAAATGACAGAACAAATCATCGGTCGTGTGCCGGGCTTCACAGCAGAGTCTTCCCCAGAGAAACGGATTATGAATGAGGCTGACCTAGTTGGTGCCACTCTATATCTCTGCTCGACTGCTGGCTCCTATATCAACGGACTGTCCCTAATCCTTGATGGTGGTGTAATTGGAACGCAACCATCGACATACTAGGCTGGACAAATTGTTACAACCTATTCAAATGGTTCGTTCCGTTGCTTCAATTGGTACTGGAAGCCTAAATTCATTCTCTTTCTAGGAGGGCGGGTACTTGGTTGCAGACTTTGTTCTACCGCATCTCTATCAACTAGGCGCCGAAGAGTACATGGAAATGAATAATCACTAAAGTTATAGCTACTGACTTACGATTTATGTAATTTAACCTATTGCACCAATGGCTTTGAGTAACACCAGCCTGTATTGATTGAATCTATGCGGTTCGGTAGTTAGGTATGTTAGATTCTTCACGTGCGATTGCATGATATGATTGTAGGGCTGCGCAGCGAGAGTGTGCACCACCCCACCCCGGTCGTATGTCTTAGAGACCCTTTGAACGTCCTATTACTTCAGTGACTTCCACTTCCTAACGCCATATCGCGAGTTAATGTAACCTAAATCATCCAACTCTACGATTTTTCATTGGCTGACCCCCCCAAAAAAGATGCGCTGCATCACCTGGATAGCCCGAATAAAAACCACCCCACTTCCATTAGGTAAGTCAGATTTTGTATTAGCATCATATTTTATTATTCCCTCCCTTTGTTTTTCTCTTATTTCAAGATTTTGAATCTTTCACCCTTAGACGCGACGTCGGGCGACGGATTCAAGCTGTGCCTCGGCTGATTTTATAGTTAAGTAGATGTAGAAAAATGGAAGCAATCAAACGAAATCCTTGGAAGGCTGAGGTTCTGCCGCTGAGGTTAAATCTAAGGTATAAGGTGCCCCTGGCGCGATGCTAATATGATCACTAATCTCACTATAACTTTTCCAAGTTGCAAGCCTTGTCTTATAGGGCATATTCCACACTTAGGGGACTCTTTAGGCCTGGATAATCCTTGTAATGCTTTTTTTGGGCGGCGGTGGGGAAGTTTAGTTTCGTCTCAGGGGCTTAACTTGTCACTTTTGAGACCCACCCACCTTTGAGCTCGAACCTCGCCTCAGCTCAGGGGTTAGATACTACCTGTCTTTTTTCACACATTTAAACCTGTACGATGACTTTGAAATGTGACATATTACAACTCATACTAGCTGGTAATTGCTCTTTAACATGCACAAACATCAGAATACCTTTCCCGGTCTGACCTTCGTTACCGAATAAGTCTTTGTGAGAGAAGGTGAAATACTGCCGACCAAGGATAATGCGCCCACGGATCATCCCCACATCAGTATCATATAGCTGGGGCGATGCCTTACCAAAACATGTCAAAAAGTATTCCGATGGATACCGCCAGTTGTTTCCGCACGCCAAGCAGGTTATAGTTTTGTCACCAATCTTGCAGGCCATGCGGCAAGACTTCTAACAACGTGCGGAGAGTATGAAAACAGTGGTTAAGGCTGCTTTCGCAACAGAAGTCGCAGGAACACGAAGCTTCCAAACAAAGTCGGTCCTCGTTCACGTCATGTCAAATACAGGAGGGATCAACTATGCTGCAACTCTCTACGCACATCATCAACTTCATGGTCGGCCTCTACCACACGACCTTGTCGTCTTAGATTCAACTCCCGCAAATGGCGTCAAATTAAATGGGCTATGTGCGAACTGGTGTTAATATCACTGTAAAACACTGTGCGTTTCTGCTATCCCCTGGCTACCTAATCAGCACTGCTTGCCAGCCAAAACCCGTGTAAGTTACCTAAGTAGGTAGTCTGAGGGAGAGAATTTTGGTACAGTGTTAGACACTGTCACTCGCACATGGCCCATTTAATTTGACGCCATTCTATCTGAGTCGAAGGTAAAACTGTACATATGTAATCCTGATAAGATAGTCGTAGTTGGACCTTACCATCGCCCCACCAGGCAGGTCCCCATAGCAGCAATGAATTCGGCGTATACCGACCGGCTAGAATGGATTTTCCACTTGCTTGGTGTATTAAAATTTAAGAGAACGAGAAGGCTTGGCCAAAGTCGGGGCTGCGCTTGATTTGGTAGAGATTAGCACCCGGCCAGCCCGGCTACGGGGTGATGGGGCTTTGCAATGCACATCTTTCCTTGCGGAGCGAGGTAGTGATGGTTGTTGTATTTCTTAGGTTATAAAATCTTAATCTAAAACAAGAGAACAAACTAATCTAATCCCAATGCTTACGTAACAGCCCAGCACTAATGTTAAAAATTCCTCACATCCATGGATCTGATTATGGGTTAAAATTGTGTAAACCGAGACTTTTCTGCACTGGGAAAAACGTTGTTTTAGTGGCTGTACGCCCTGAGCTATAGCGGTTAACCATTAAATTCTAGTGAAAAAATCACTATGACGCCTGGGGCTTAGCTTAGGGCTGATACAGTGCCGATTGATTATTGACTAATTCACGCACTAGGCAAGGGTTGCGAAAGATGTGCTAACTCGTGGCTAATAGCGGTTAAACGTGCCGTCTCGTGCCCACAATTTCCCCAAGTCGAGTTCGTTCTAGCCCTTGCCAACTCAAAAATCTGAATTTGAACTAATCGATCACAGTACCTAGGAGGTAGCGCCAGTGCCACCACCAGAAATGATCGGCAGCGCCGAACCAGCCGAAAACTAGGTCTAGATTAAGAATGGCGCAGAATTGAACTGCTTTAGCGCCATACAACTTGTCGACAAAGAATGCGTTGATAAGACCACCCATTGCTCCTCCCATTCCTAAAAGGCAGAAGAATATTGTCCACATGAATCTTGGGAACACATCTCGAAACACGGAGAAGGCGAAGATACTGAAGATTAAGATTGTGACCTCAAAAATGAAAGAGCCTAACCAAAAGAGGAAAAAAGGTCTGAGGTAAAGAGTACGGCGCTTCTCAGCATTAGCTTTGTCATCTTGGAGGCGATGAGGACCTGGTAAGTACTAGCTCGAGTCTCTGAAGCTAACATTATAATCAGGTCTGTTGGGTGGTTTAAAGAGAAGATTAGGTCGGTACCTGACTTAAGTTTATCTTACAGGAGATAGAGTGCTACTAGCGCGATATTAATAGCGCTGATAGAAATAGAATATCCCACACCATCCCACTCCTACTAGATCCATTGTATTGTGGGGGTGGATTGAGCCTCATTAACGTTCTCAACGTGCCTTTAAAACTGCGCTTCGATTAAAAAATATAATAATAACTAAGACAATACTTTATAATATCCCAGGCTTCCCATGTAAAAGCAAGTATTCTTTAAACTAAGACATAGGATATTAAAAAGGTGATAATATTGATCCGACAAAAATCATACCAAAGACTCCAGTAACTTTAACCACACAGCCCAGTTTTTCCCTTAGAAACAGCCCATCCACTTTTTTGTGTGGATCTAGGCATTTTATTGGTTCTCGCTTCTTACACTAAGACTTAACATACAACTTGTCGCAACACGTTTATTTTTGTGTACAATTTCAATCATATTACAATGAAAGTAAGTATAGAACTGGATGCACTATACCCATTATGAAGCGCTTCGAAAGACCTATTTAATGAATATTATTTCAATATTTAAAGTTGCGTTTTGAAGATGTTAGGTGGATTAAAAGTTCCTAAGGTAAGTCGGTATAAGGGGGGTAATGTGTTAAACTAAGGGTCTCACGTGACCACCTTGATCTCAGCACACCTAAAATATACTGACCTTTCTTACCCTTGTAACATCTTCAAAATGCAACTTTAAATATTAAAATTATATTTATTAAATAGGCCTTTCGAAGGGCTTTCGAATAGATATAATGCATCTTATCTTATACATATGTACGCGGCGGTATGGGACATACAAAGTTCAATTAGATTAGATAACACAAATGGTACATGCATTTATATGGCAGTTTGTATGTGAAAGAAAGTACTCTTAGTGCGATGTAACTTTAGTGGAAACAACCAATAAGATGCATCAAAAAAGTGGATGGGCTGTTTCTAAGGGAAAAACTGGGCTGTGTGGTTAAAGTTACTGCAAAGACTCATACATTCGGATATGTCACAATTATTACTGGTTACATTTTTAATCAAAACGCAGTACTGAGCCAATGTTAATAAAACAAAAATCTTGGTGTTACATAAATGTTAACCAATAACCTTCAGTAACTTTAGTGAAACAGGTGCCGTTTTTTAAATAAACAGGTGAAACCCACTTTTACATTTCAACCAATCAAATGCGCGAAAATCATAACTTTAAATTGCATTGGACTACGTACTGTACGTACCTTACATACACCTGCTTTTTAAGCTTCAATACGTAACCTTTTATTTAATAAAATAATAAAATATTTATATAATATTCAATTGAAACAATTGGCTGATTATTTTCGCACTTTTATTAATTATGTAATTGTTTTAATATTGCGCAAAGTTTACGTTGTAAAATACCTACCGGTAAGGTAGGTATGTTGGCTTGTAGGGGTGTCACGTGACCCCGCCAAAAAAAACCCCATGACTTTAAACAACATACCCCCTCAAGAATGTTGATGCATTCAAACAATACCTATATCATTCAATCCGGTAGATCGAGAGCTTTGTAATGGTATATTTTATTTTATTGTAAGCCGTATATTTCGAAAGTTATTTGAATATATCTGTTGAAAAGCCCGGGCCACAAAAAGGTCACGTGGTACCCTTTGATCTCACCATTCGGAGGGGCGCTACTAAAAGTGGGCCATGTGCGAGAGACAGTGCTTAACACTGTGTATAAGCTGATCCCTTGTGCTACCTATTTGGGTAGCTAGCACTTGTTTCAATTGGCAAAAAGTAGTAATTAAGTAATCAGGGGATACAAGTCTATACAGTGCGTTATAGTACTATTAACACTGTCTCACACATGGCCCACTTTCAATGATGTCCTTTGCCACTTACGGTGGTTTTACCAATGTACCTAAGTATTGTGGGGTTTTCAAGGGTTCTCATGTTGTAGCCAATAGTATGTGGGTAAAAGTGGGTTCACCTGTTTATCTAAAAAACGGCACCTGTTTCACTAAACGTACTGAATAACCTTCTTTGATTCACGATTAATTATTTCTAAGAGTAGAAGATAAGGCATTTCCACTAATTTATGACTTTCCTTATGGCAGCAACGCATTGGAATAGGTGCGTCATGTATGAATAATACTATGTATTCAATTATCCCGCTCGCGCCGAAATATGTATGGAGCTAAATAACTAGTTGCATAGAATTATTTTATACGTGATGCACTAGGGTTGAACCCAGATTTTTGTTTTATAATATGTTCCGAACCGTACAGGTGTTTTAAAGGTTTGACCTCCCTTAGCCTAAAGGAAAAACGTTGTTCTTTACCTAAGTTCAACCTCTACCTTACCGGGCTACTTGATCGACAACCCACCCATTCTAGTTAAAGAGTTCCTTTGTTTAAATGTTTGATAGGGGTGAGCAGGGGAGCAATCAACTTAGACGAGTGAACTTAGGTTTTCACTCAAAGCTCGATCTCACCCCGGCGTGCTTCTCTCTTCGTATGTCAAAATAGCCCCTATTGCACTAAGCGATCCAATAACAGCATTAGTCAGTTCTCTGGTATTTGAACTAGTTACTGGGTTTTTACGCGGACAATCTAGAGCTAACACCTGCTGTTAGCATGGGATAAGTATCTTCATGACATGGTGGAGTACTTCGCACATTTAGGTCCAGAATTTAGCCTAGCATGATAAACAATTGACTTCGCGGCTCAGCCCATTACAACTACGGTCATTAATCATTCACCTACGAGTTCCGAACCATACCTGTTCATTACCTAATCACTAGCTAGGTATATAAATCCGACAAACGACCGTTTGTACGAGGATATTTATGCATCAAGAAAAATAGTTCCATACTTTGTAAGGAGTGATAGTTGTAGCAGATAATAAGTTGTCTTAAAAGGAGCGAAGAATATCTACCTAGAGGTGTAACGAACCTAAGGTATGCAGATACTGCTGATAAACCCATCAGCGGACGTGCTTTGCCATCGATCTCTTTTCATCTGATTAGAACTTCGGTAATTGCCAGCGAGATGCGTCCTATTTATCGATCAGCTATGTATTCATGACAATCCTATGGGGGCATACAGGCGAAGTAACCCTGCTGGCGCAGAATATGTTCCTCATTTTCATCGGTAAAATCATTGTCCTTGGTCCATCTCTTGAGCATATCGGATTCGAAGCCTGGAGGTGACATCCCTTGAAGTCTCCACCATTCACGCGGGGTCTCGTAAACGTTAGACTCCCACTTGATTCCCTTAGGCTTGAGAACAGGTCGGACGACATCGTCTAACGCCTTCTGGAACGCCTCGCCTTCCGCATTGTTTCTAATGTTCGCCGCAGCGTGGTAGATGGAGATAGTAGTGAACAACTCAGAAGGCTCGCCTCCGGACCAGATGTCGCCCGGGGCCAGCTCGATGAAGTGCACATGGGCGAAGAAAGCGGGCAATCCGAAGGTTGTGTAGATGTTGGACATTCCCTGTGCAAGCTTCTCTTTATCCTGTAGGGTAAAGGCGCCCTTGGTATGTTGGAAAACCCACTTAGGCATGGTGATGAATTGATCTATTCGGAAGTTGCGTAATTTGCTCGAAAGTTGAAGTATGAGGTTGATGTAATGGATAGGTAATTATTTACTCAAGAACGCGGTCCTTACTCCTAGATATATCAACATGAAATATACGGAGGCACATTGAACAGTACGCCTCAGTGTAGGAATCTAAGCCTCGGTTTGTCTCCAGTTAATATGATCTTCGGGCCTCGGTTTTGATTGCTGTTATGCGATGACATGGCATGGAATGGCATGGAATGGCATGGAATGGCACCCGCATCGTATTGAATGCCGTTTACCGGTACGGAACGGGATTCGCAAGGCAGCATAGAGTATGGAATATCTTAGCTAACGTACTGAAGACGGGATACTAACACTTCATGGCTAGTAGACATATCCTATTATCGGCAACTTCGCTTTACGGGGTGCCACAAATCGAATTCTTGAGCGCCAAGACTGTGACCTCCTTCGTCATTATAGCATCACCTGCCCCTGAGATGCTTCTCCGAGACTCCGCAGCCGGATAGCTTTGGCCGCGCTCGGCCTACGTTTTCGTCAGACAAGACAATATATACTCCTGCATAGGTACCTAGGTAGGTAGTCAATCACTTTGCCTTTGTTACGTTTGTTACTTAGCACGACTAAGTTGGATCTGCAGTCTACGTTCGAATATTTCTTCAGGATGCCATTTTTAGATTTGCGAAGCTACATCGTTTAATTATTTGAAGATACTACTTAAGCCTTCGTTTGTAGAACCTATCATGATCTTCCCGCTGCCATCTAAAGATACCTTTTCAAGAAAGCAATCTGTGCAGAGATATTCTCCGCAAAACATTTGTCATGATAGACATCGAAGTGGCTGCAATCTAGTTCAAGCAGCTGCTTCGGCTCACCAGCCGTAGCAAAGACTTCTAGCTGAACCTTCGGATCTATAACAGAATCTCGAAGACCCACCGTCATAAATAGTGGCTTAGTGGGTTTGGCGAGATCTGCGCAATGAAGGCCTGAGGCTCGGCACGGATTGAGTGGAACAAACTTTGAACAGTAACCTTGTTTTCTTTCTCGTGCCCGCTTGTCTTGACAATTTGGTGATGAAGCCAACACTCCTCTGTCCCTAATACAGCTCCATTTCCTGGGGTCTGGGCCTCCTCCAAGGATTTCGGGAAGATAGGGATGTAGGTCGGCTCCAAATCAGACGTTTCACCACGATCCTGGTAGACCTTGGCGAGAACAGCTTTCTGCATGGCCTCCATTGTCGTCCGGCCCGAGACAAACGGCACTTGAGTGACTACTACTTTAATGCGTGGATCGAGTGCGCCGGCGATGAAGGCAATGCCTCCAGAGAAGCTAGAACCCTATATCGCAATACGCTCTGGATCGATGTCTAAGCGTGTCGATGCATAATAAACCACGTCATGGGAATCTTGGGTCTGCTCATAGTGGTTCGTATGATGACGAGGAAGTCCCCCTATGGTGCAGTTTTATCCCAGGGCTACTTCTCCGTGAGCTCGCTAATTACCTAGGTAGGTACCTATCTGCTGTGTATCATCATCTTCACCGACTTGAGGAGTGATGGAGGGGGTCGAGGGCCATGAAGTATCACTATATCGAGGTAATAAATTATGGTTCATCATCTGTACTTAAATAATGCTAATCAGATCCCAATATCCAACTGTGGCAAATGAAACTTTATGCACATAGCTTGCTTAGGAAGAGTATGAAGCCAGATTGATTATACGTAAGGATATCACGGGAACGAGAAAGTGACCTCATACTGTTAATATGTATTTAGAGATTCGATTGTGCATCGGCATCTTTCACCCGCAATATACTTTGCTGTGTCATCGACGCAACCAAGTTTCCTTCAACATCCCAAAGTCTACCTTCGGAATACGTACGCCCACTCCCAGCCCTTGAAGTAGACCTTTCTTTGAGATGCCAATTCTCCATTTTCACACTCGGCGCGAATATTCGGAGTGCAAAATCGAGGGTCGAACAAGCTGCTACATCATCGAACCAGAGGTGATTATGTGTCAACGGGACGAAAGACAATGCGCCATCCATTAGAAAGGCCAATGCTGCGAAGTTCTCAGTCGGTAATTGAAGTGTATTCTTGGCGCGTTGCCATTCTGCATAGGTTTTCGAACTGATAGGCAGATTTTCCTGCGTTGTGATTATCTCCTTAGCCGTACCCGATAGGTTCTGAGAAGCCACCCCATTCAGGCACGCCCTTGTTTCGAAGAAATCAAGGTGTGCTCCCATTGCACGGGTGAACTCTGTCACCTGTGCAAGCGTGACTTCGCCCCTGACTCTCAGCGCCTCCACGTGTCCTGCGACAGAGGGGCAATCGTCGGGCTTAGGCCAGGTTGCCGTAGGCGGCGCAGAATATTGAAGAATCAAGGGTTCAGGCGTGTGAAAATCGGCGAGCAGCTCGAGGCAGGTTCGAAAATTCCCATTCGGTTGTTTCTGTTTGACCTGTACACGCCGTGTTGCAAAAGTCCTCGTATTTCTTATGTCTTCCACACTGCAATATAGCTTCTGTTCAGTCGATGCAGGCCCATGAAAGTGGCCGAAGATGGAATACGGCGAGAATGACGGCGGTACGGTTGAGCAAGCTGCACTGACAGCCACTGCTACAGTACACCCCCCATAGGCAATAGGCATAGAATTGCCCATTTTAACGGGGAATGTTTTGGAAAGAAATTCGCGTGGATGCGTCTCGACCACACCAATCTGTTCCGCTAGTGCAGACGCCATGATTGGAGTTGCGATAGGGAAATGTGCGCTGCAGTTGGAACAGAAAGGACGGGCATCTAATGGATGTCAGTCAAATAATTATAGCAGGGTAGATGTTCCTACGGACCTACGCCTATATACACGCTGTGAATAAATTGTTATCAAATGGCCCACCGTCCTAGCAGACATTTTTATGGGGTCAACCTCGCTTGCACATGAACATAACCGAACGTGACTAGAAGGGCGTTAAAATAAGTGCATTATTCGTGACGCGACAGATAGATCTTAGAATGATTATGTAAGCCAATATTGATTGATTAGGTAACGGAGGATTTGTGTGCGAATACCTACCTAGTATATAACGGTAAACTTAGGTAAGACCATTACATACTTGAGGCAAAAGCAAGGCAAGTAAAATATATATCCACATACTTAGGTATTAATACCTAGTTAACGATGTTTAAGGTGGCCTGCCTTGATTAATAATCACCAAAATACCCCTGAACCCCCGCGTCAACCCCGCGTCAACCCCTCGTCAACCATGTCGTCGCGCCGTAAAAGCTTAGGTCACCGAGTGGCTTTATAATAAGGGGTAAAGTGGCACAAAGGCTGGGAGTCATAATATCCATAGGTAGTACCCACTCAAGTGAACTGAAAGAATGGTGTTAGATTAAATGGGTCATGTGTGAATGTTACTTTGCACTGAATCTTAGCTATCCCCCGTACCACTTATTTAGGCAACTGGTACGTATTATAGCTGACAATTAGTGTTAATTACATAATGAGGGGCTAGCTAAAGCACGGTGCAAATACAAGGGCGCTCGCACATGGCGCATTTAATCTGACCCTATTTTGAAGGGTCACTTTGTTAGAATCGTGAGCTACATACCTACTTGCTTTGATTCAAGTAAATCGAGTCAAGTGGCAAGCAAGTTAAGTAGCTACTCAAAGAATGGCGTCAAATTAAATGGACCATATGCGAGTAATAGTGTTTAACATTATACAAACATTGATCCCTTGGACTGTATAGCTACGTAGCTTACATAATAATTAGTTAGCAAAAAAATGCTGATGAGGTAAGCAGGGGATAGCACATGCACAGTGCTTTACAGTAATATTGACACCATTCGCACATTGTGCATCCAATTTGACGCCACTCTGCCACTTAACTTGATATGTCCTAAACTTGGGTAGTTGTCAATAGTTTCCTAATACAACGATCATAAGAAGAACCACCCCTCTAGGAAGCACAATGTTAATAAGCAGTCGAATATCTATAGACCTGGCCCGATGGCAGATGTTACGGCTATCGCCCTCCGTCGACCGATTTCTACCCCGGCAGCTAATAGGACGCAAGAAAAGTCCCAACCAACTGCATGAACCGCTCACGCTCCTCCCAATGCGCCATATGACTCGAGTTCTCAAACACGACCCATTTGATCCTTGGGATAGATCGGAACCAAGGTTCAACACACAGTTCCGAGACCTCGTCATACCGTCCATTCAGAAGCAGTGTATCCACGTTGATATTCTTTGCCTGCTCTGAGCCATCCCAGTCCTTGAGATTTCCATCGACCACGATTTCCGACGGTCCTTGCATAGTATAATACGCGGTGGGATCATCTTTCAGGTTGGAAAATGCCTGCAGCACAGGCTCAGGAAACGGGTCGACTCGACAGACATGTCGCTTGTAAAAGATCGCACTAGCCCGTTCGTACTCGGGCGTCTCTAAGTTACCAGTACGGTCACCCTCTTCCAGGATCTCCTGAATATCTGGCGGCAGCTGGGCTCGCAGTTGCTTCCCCCCTTCGACAAAAAGGGGGAAGCTAGCGGGCGAGCCGCAGATTATGAGCTTCTTCAACCCTTCCGGACGACGCGCGGCAAACATTCCGGCAAGCATACCGCCCCAACTCTGGCCAAGTACGTGGAAGCCTTTCTGGCGGAGTTGTAAGTGATCGATCAGATTGTCGAGCTCAGCGATAAATAAGTCGAAAGTCCAGAAAGATTCATCTTTAATCTTGTCTCGCAGATGCGTAGAGCGTCCGCAGCCAATCTGGTCATAAAACACGATAGGTATGCTGTACTTATCAATGACATCGGTGAGTGAGGTAAGGTACTCATGGCCGGCTCCGGGGCCTCCGTGAAGGGCTATGAGAGGGGGAGACGTGGACTTCTCAAGGTCGCCAACGATTTTATACCACTAGAACAGCGAGAGTTAACCTAATGCCTAAAGTTTGAGAAAGGCCAAGACGGATTATTTTCCCGTATTAACCAATATCACATAGGTAATAGAGAATCGCATACTGTTTTGCAAGGTCTCCCGCTGTTAGGCGCCGCAAATGGGACTTCCCCTTCAAGAGTGGGATATGTGGACATGCTGATCGATCAGGGTCAAGTTAATAATTGAAAAGGAAATTCAGACTCTAGAGAATCAGACTATTGCAACTCGATTCGGGGGCCAATCCAGGTCTTTATACAGAATCATGCAGTTGCTTGTAAGCAGTAGACGAAGCTAATGGCCGATGCTAGCCTATTTGAGGGGCAACGTGCAGCAGTTGGTGTTGATTGATCAAGTAACGGAAGATTACCCGGAAGGAACGTGGACTAACGTTACATTACATCGTAAAGAACATCGAATAATCCCTATGCACGTAAGAACAATGATCGCCATGCATCCTCGAGTGGTTTCTAAAGTGATAGTTTACCGGCCCCACTACAGCCCGCACAAAAAGGCGACCCGTCCCGGCTTGGCAGAAGCTCGGAGTGGAAAGTGGAGAAATGGTCGGATGACATCTCCGTACCGAATTTTCAATATTACTTGGACTTCGGAGTTCATGGAAACCAACTTCTTGTGACAAACTAGCATCGATTTCCCCATGAATCTTTTTATAAGCTCCCGTCCAAGGCAAAAGCTTTCCAAAAATTTGAATGCAAGGATGTGCGAAGTTGAATTTGTCAAGGACAGTGTCAAAATTCGGACCCGAAAGTAACCCCCTTTCTAAGTAACAAGCGAACCACCGCCTTCCACACAACCCGGGTCTACATATCCAAAGGCAAGAAACACGCCTCTAGGCCTATAGCTTCTTCACGACTTCGTCCTTGATTAGCTCCTCGTCTTCCTCGCCATCGTCCTCGAACAGGCCGCGAGACTCGAGATATACAGCCTCGGCTTCATCAATGGTCTGGTGGGCATAGGCATTACGTACAGCGACCGTTCCGATTGCTAGATCGGTGGGAGAGTCTGTACCGTTGTCAGATATCTAGAATAGTTAAACATGACTTGTGATGAAGAATATTGAAAGGACATACAGATAGTGGCGCCACTACGGAGTTGGTAGTATCCGCCCTTAGTAACGCCTGGTTCAACTTGAAGGTCACTCTTCACGGGGATATTGCCCTTGGTGAAAAGGTTGCCGTCGCTCACGCAGTCTGTGCTTGCGTTACACTAAAGCTTTGCCAGTCAGCAGCCTTTCTCAAAATGAGGATCAATGCTTAGAACTATTATGAGAGGTGAAGCCCGCCCTCCTCCCCCTTTCTTCTGAGTTCAAAAGGTTTCAGATTCTAACTTATGAGATGTAGGTCAATTTACTTACGTATCTGTAAGTACTCGCGCCCTCGAAGCTAAAGGTAAAGCTACATGGGTACTTCTTGTCGCAAATGTTCGAGGCTTCCATCGCCCCTCTCACTTGTCCTCCTTGGCCTACTCAGTGAATATACTGATTAGCACTCACTGAAGGGACATATATCAGATCTTTCATAAGGTTGACTGACTACTGTTATCTCCCTCTGGCACGCATCGGAAGATCTGGTCAACCTGGTCGGCCTCGGATGTTGAAGCCAATGGAAACTCGTCACAGCCCTTACTGTTTTTGAACTTATCGTCTATCTTACAGACTAAACGCCACTTCCAGTTAGGTTAAAATCCTCGTAACTAAACAATTTTCACGTACTGTTCTTTTTGGTAGGGTTACATCCAGCTTTCGTACGTCTCTCACTCTTCTTGCTTTCACTAGCTCCATCGAAGGTATAAGAATGGAAGTTATTCTTGAAGTGACAGTTGACACCTGTTCTTCCATTAGCTAAAATGCTAAGTTTACCTCAATAGAAAAACACCTCAATACATACCATAACACTATTAAGAAGGATTGTTAAAACATGCTGCTGAAGAAGTCATCTATATTTCGCTAGATATAGTTTCAATTCTCACCATAGTATTACAAGTTTCTATTCAATTGTTTTTAGTATCTTCTCGAAATCCAGATTTCAAAGTGATGAGGATCACTTACCCTTAGCCCCCTTTCGGGGTTGTTTATCTTTACCAGTGTACGGTGAGCACTGGACCACAAAAGTATAAGGATCTCTGGTATCGAGCGTGGAGTTCATTATGGTATCCCTATGCTCAAGTCCGTGTACACGCATCACTCTGGGTGAAGCCACGGCTACTGTAGCCGAATAAAGTACCGCAGCAATATAGATGATAAACGACTTCATTATGGTAAACGACTAAAGTGGGTAGGGAAGATATAATTGAACTTAGAACGATTATTATAAGATATAAAGAAACTTGATGACTGTTATATAATGATTTGGTCGGGTTGCCTCTAACCTATCGAATTAGAAGATATACTGAACATACTATATACCCCTTTTAAGCCAATACGAGATGATCTTGTTCCCTTTTTCAGCCCTGAATTCTCATAACATGGCTGCTTATTATAATTACACAGCGCATTCAAAACCGGATTCAATTTATCTATCATAGATGAATTTTCCAAGACACGGAGTATTTAAAGACTTTCATGGCATGAGAAACGCCTAGCCTCTGAGAGGCTATCGGTAGTATAGTACCTAATGAAGGAAAGAATTTATGAAATAAGATTATGATACAATTTCTATGGCTATCAGGCTCATTGTGTAAAGATAGATAGAACACTGTCTAAAAATACATGGTGTTTAACTTATAGGTCACTCAGAAGCAGTGTAGAGACTTTAAGACTACGGCGTACACTACGGCGTACACTACCCGGAGAAAGGGGGGTTATATACGGACGATTAAGATCAGGTTGCCTTTACTACAAACATACACATACACTCATATCATGTCACTGGCTGGCCTACTGCTACACGATTTATCTAGGCCAGTCTTATAAATCCTCACATATAGATTCTAATTATTTAAGAACGACACTAGCCGTTGCATTTTGCGTCAGAATTGTGATATTAAAAGGTGACTACCTAATCCGGAGAACCTGGATAAGCAGGAATAAATTGCGGAATAATATTTGTGACATCGGACTAACTCCCCACGTATGATTATTTGGAATATTAATCAAGAAGAATGAATTGAGAAGTATTAAAAAGGTGTACCGGGGTTTCTTAGATTCGGGGATGACTTGCATCTGAATCATTTTCTGAATCGCAGTATCCCCGTGTAACCTGACATGGTCCAGGAGGGCGGACTAGGGGTTACGGATATCTTAAATAGGGCGCCACCTCTGATGTCATTGGGCACTATTACGGGGCCTTACGAAGCCGGCTAGACACGCGTCGGTAACAGTTACACAGCAGTAGTCGAATCAGACGAACCCCTCCCTCTCTTTCAACTCGGCACGCTTCTCCGGCTTACCTAACCGTGCGACAATACCTACCATGGCCACCGAAACGCCGCGCCCAACAGAAACCCACCAACCCCTACATCTTCCCCTTCTCATTTCCCATGCCACCCAAAATATTCCAACCACCATGGCAGCGCCTACTCTCGACCTCGAGCTCCCGCCCTTCAACCCGGAGCTCACCAGCCCCCTCAGGCAAGCCGACTGCACGGGGGCCTCCTTCGCCATCTACAGCATGGTCGACAGCATGTCCACGAAGCGGCTTACCGAAATCGCCACCATCCCGCAGGAAGAATGGGAGAGCTACGACATGGACACGCCGCTCATCAAGCCAGGCGTGCCCAGCGCCAACTTCGGCGGTCGGGCCCTCAGAGACGTAGTCGCCGCGCACATCGCCATGGACAAGGAGCTAGCGCCGCGAGAAGGCGGGGCTTCGGCCGCGGGCTGGTGGCCGCACGTGTTCGTCGTGGTGACGAGTGAAGATATCGAGGACCACGGGTTGTTGCTCGTGTACGGCGTTGGTCCGTTGTCGGATCCAGACGAACCTCGAGATGGGGGAGAAGAGGTGGAGGAACCTACGATGGGCAAGTTCTTTTTCAAGTCGAGGTCGTTGTGCGATATCCTTAGTGGGATTGCGTTGTCGGGCGACGACTTGGATTACTTGCACGAGACGCATGATATGGATCGAGAGAAGTTCGACGATAGTGATGAGGAAGAGGACGAAGATGTGGAGTAAGTGTGAGACTACGTGGCGGAGTGATAAATATGGTAGAATAATCCTCATCGCAAGATTACGGGAGCGTAAATAATAAGTCGGTGGTATAAGTGCTCCGGTAGCCTCCCTAGGTGCCTAGCTAGAGGAGGGCGGGCGACTGTAGGACTGACATAAACCAAGAAATTACAAGAGCGCAGCAGATTTGCAGAGTGATGAATACGAAAAGGAATCATCATTATGTCAAGACTCGGTGGCAGATTTAGTCACAACGTACGTAAGGACGTCGTGGTAGAAGAAGGTTGTGGTGGTGGTACATAAAGGCCTCTCTGAAAGTCACTTACAAGCAAGTTCATTTCGTGATGGTATAAAATGCAATACAAAGTACTCAGCTATTTGATGAAATCATGCCATTGTCCCTAACGCTTTACTGAATTTGCATCCCGTATCCATCCAAATAATCGTTCCAATCCATTATTAGAACCATCTTCTGCATATTCTGCACGAACTAGGGCTTTCCTGCGCCCCCTTTTCTAAACTTATGACCAGTCCACCGCATCCCAGTCGATGTCTTTGGCTCCGCTACCCCAGTCCCAATCCGTTACGTCTGGCTCCTTATTGCCCTTCGCATCTAGGTCGTCGACGCTGGTTGACACACGAAGGGGAGAAGGGCGGCCAGCAGACAGACCTTTGAAATTGCTTCGGCCTTTAGCTGCACGGCTCGAATTCCAGCTATTGATGATCTGAGCTCTCCTTCTTTGGACTTTCTTAATGCCATGTGCGTTGGTATGGATGGAATCGCAATATTGAACCATCTCTACACAACATTGGGAGGCGACGTCGTTTAATCTGGCGGCGAAATATTGGGGACGCCAGTTCTCCTCCTGGTCTTTGAGTATTCGTGCCTCTTTAGCTCGACCTTGGGACATGTAGTACTCTTCAATCAGTCTGGTAACGGGTTTGTTGATCTCCTTGAGCTCGTCGTCGGAATATGTAGGCTCGGATTGTGCTGTTCCTTGGGTTTCCTCTTCGCTAGAAGACTGCTCAGAAGTCGTAGGCTCTTCCGAGGGCGCCAACCCCTTCATTCCTTGGAAGAAGCCCGCGGTGGTGTTGAGCAATACTCGGTGCTTCAAAGAGTAACCCCTATCCCCTAATGTGCACCATAGGTTCCAATCATCTGCTGGCTTGGATTGGATAGTTACGACTTCCGGAGAAGACGGAGAGAGACGGCGGACAGGCATGGTGATTTCGCGAATCAGCCACTGCTTGAATTCCAACTCGCGCCAGACGAGGCCAGGGTTCGAGGAGGTACCGCCGTTCGAAGACAAGATCGCTAGATTCTTCTCTATATTTGCAGCCTTAGCTTCCCCTATAGTCTTGTAAAGGGTCGCTCTAGCTTTCTTAAGCTTCTTCTCTGCCTTTCGGCGTCGGTTTACCTCCAACGTGATCTTCTTACACATCCGTTCGTACATGGATAGCTTGGCGGGAGAAGAGGAGTAGGTCTTGTGCGAGGGGTGGGAGAAAGATGGCACAAATAGGCGTTTCCAGGCCGATTTATTATTCTCGCGATACTTGGCAACAATCAAGGATCGTCTCTCCTTTCGGGGTAGTGCCATAATGTGCGCTAACTCGACAGGGTGTATGTCGAGTTTAGAGGCCATGAGACGCGTCTTGTGGAACATTTGAGTCATGTTCGGAAGTAATGAACCCTTGGGTCTCTAGGTAGGTATCTTGGGGGTGATGGTGACTAATTGGATATTAGAGTTTAAGGTAGAGAAGATGTCGTAGACAAGAGATGGTGTAAATGAGGTAGGTGCTAGTTCAAGATTTGTGCAGTTCAAATGCTCAAAAGGTGAACGAAGTGGTGTTTGGAATAGAAGAATTTAATGAGGAAGGTTGATGTTGGAATGGAATGCCCAAAAGAATAAAAAGGTTTTTTTGGTAAGAAGGAAGTAGTAGGGACGGGCACGAGAGGTAAAAAAATATTTAAGTACGTACCGATCAGATTAGACTTGGCGTCGACAAGGTCGATGATTCCTAGCTGTTAGGCAATGTGGTTCCACAGGCAGGTACCTAGGTACCTAGGACAATTGGCTGCAGCGTTCGATGGGCTAACACTCGTTTCTACCGCATCCAGGGTGTGACTGGATATTGTAAAATTCGTAGGTAGCAGGTGAGGTGAGGTGAGGTAGGGTAATGAGAAGGGAGATGAGAGTGTGTAGATATCTATTTGGATATCTATTCGTAGAGAATGGATGAGTTAAAACATCAGAAGATTGGATGATTGTTATTTGCAGGTTGAAGGAAGAATTTCAATGGTAGAAAAAGATGGATGGGAAGAATAATGTTCAAAGTTTAGCAAACAGCACTGGGACTTGTAGTACCTAGGGTGTGTAGGTCACTAAAGGTCACTAAAGGTCACTAAAGGTCCCTAGGTACCAATGTACTTGAATTGACAGGTGATAACCACTTCGAAACCTTAGAATCGGTCAGTCGACGTTTGAATATGTATTAATAGGAGAACATGATTAGATGGACCTAAGGTGGCCCTAGAATGACATCGTTGGAAATGGCACTTACCTGGGTAGGTACTTATTAGATATATATAGCCCTTTTACGACGACGACATGCGCGACAATATAGGCTCAGAAAGTCATTTAGTGCCTACTCATGTATGCATATAAATTCCTAGCCCGGAATTAAATGTGTATGAGTTCCCCTATCTGGGAAGCACAGGTGGGTTATCCTACTACTAGGTAGTTATTGTAGGTGTGTAGATATATACTTAAATATTATTTATTGTTCACGATGCTAATAGTAAAACACAGTTTCTCTATTGGCAAATATGAGTGACATGGCTGATCTTATGAAAGCATTTCTAACTTACATACATGTAGTCATTCTATCGAGATGGTCATGCAACTTAAATCCAACTGTTTTAACCCATGGGGAAGATGAATCTGCTCGGTACAGGGTCTTCTTGCCACAACATTATTGAACTCTAATGAACTAGTTAATCTGTCATCATTTATCACACGCCTATGTATGCATGTTGCCCGTCATTTTTATAGAAGAAGAAAAGCTATGGAAGCTCTTTAGTTGCTTGCTGTTTGGATGGTTTGTTACATTAAAGTCCACGGAAAGGCCATCTATGCCTAGTTAACGTTCCATCTACAACCAAATCTACCTAATATTCCATGAAACCCCAAATAACTAGATAGGCATATATGATAATAGGAAGGACCTTTCAATTATATATCGTAGAGTGATACATTTTATTTCAATTACAACTATATTTACCGAATAGAAATCGTCATTCCAGCATATTTTTGATAAAGGGGTCAAGAACACAGAGCTAATGTTGAAGTACTAAGCTAAGGAGAAGGGTTTATCTCTGACATGTCGGAAGAAATAAGATATATTTACTTGATTATTGCAATTAGATATAATTACGATTTGATGTACGTTTCATCGTAGCAATTCACCTATTTTCTCCACTCTGCTTGTCGAGAATAGGGTTGTTGCAACACGGAGCTTACGTAATCTCGTGATGTTACGTAGTCGGGCAGATTATTCGTCCGGGGTCTCATAACGCTCCGACCAACTTCACTGAGCTGTAGAACCATTTAACAACAATGCGCCGCAGTACTTCCCTCTTATTCATGCCGAAACTAAGTCTCAACACTCCAAAGTCCAATCTTCTAGAAGCCACCTCGATTAGTCATAAGGAGAGTAAGCATAACATCACGGACTATGGCCTCTGGAAGACTAAAACATCTGGAAAATGCCGAGGAAGAGCTGCGTGTGAGAAACGTTTGCCCTTAATTGAGTCCACACACTGCATAAATATATTTACTAATACAGACCAAAATAGCGTCGTCGTGAACGCGGCAGACTGGCTCAGCGC
Organism: Annulohypoxylon bovei var. microspora; assembly: GCA_022836615.1. Classification (NCBI taxonomy): domain Eukaryota; kingdom Fungi; phylum Ascomycota; class Sordariomycetes; order Xylariales; family Hypoxylaceae; genus Annulohypoxylon; species Annulohypoxylon bovei. The sequence continues at coordinate 72,692 of MU405352.1, forward strand.
GCATTTCGGAAGCGCCAAAGCAATAAGGTATCGAAGAGCGAGTCTAATGAAACACAGAAAATCCTGAAGTTGAAAGCAGCCATAGAGGAGATCGTTCGGGTGACACGCAGTGATGATCGTCCGGAGCTGGTACGAGCAGTCCGGGATGCGGCTGAGTTATCGGGATCGGATTTACGGAGGTCAATCGAAATTAGCGGCGGTAGAGATGAAGATGGAAAGGCTACCGCGGGGCCGTCACATTCATTACCGAATACGGAGAACCTTGCACCAATGAATGAGACCCGGCCAACCGGGTCCATGAGTACTACCCAAGAAACATTCGTACACCACGAGAGTTGGGCGGATTTGAGGCTAAATAACCAGAAACCAACTTCATTTGAAACTAGAATGGATTTAGAACGGGTGAAGCCACGATCGGACTACGGACTTTGGTTCGACACCAGCCGATTTCTACGAATAAATGACCCACCTTTAGATATAGTTCCGTACCTTGGTAAAGGAATGAAGACATTTGCTGGACGATTGTTTTGGAATTCCGGAGAGCATCTACTGGACTTATACCGGAAAGCCGAGGCCTACGTCAAGACAAATCCACCAGTCGCGAGGGAAGCCAACGAGGGGATTTGGAATATGGTTCAGCATTCACCGCCTTTGCACAATATACGGTACATCATAGCCTTAGCGGAGGCTCGTCGTGAGTTCCGCGACCGCGGCTATATCGAGGGAAACAATCCTGCAGGAGAAGCCGACTCGGGGGAGCTTCTGAACGAACATGTACTGGCGGACTATAGGTCAAGGGGAGACGACGCGACTATCTGGCTATCTCCAGAAGGCGTCGAAATTGAGCTCCGGGGACGTATGAGTGGTGGATTATATAGACGCCTTGAAAGTGTGTTAGAAGTCTGGGACTTAAATCAAGCGGGAGACCCTCTAGCTAAGGTGGTGCAATCACTTGTCCATACTCTGTCGAAAAGCTGCATCTGTTTTGGGAATGGCCCTCGCTGGCGCGCTGATCGCGTGGCGGCATTATTTAACGGGAGTGTCCAGAATGTATTTGCATAAGGGGAGTGATTCGTAGTAGGGTTTAGATGTTGAGTTGGTGGGGAGATTAAGTAGATTCCCCTAGTAATGACAAAGACTCTTGCGGTAAATGAATTTCTACTCATAGGTCCGCCGCAAATAATTCCTCAAAGTAAAATCAGTTCGACTGCAAGAGCCATCGTAGACAGGCAAGTTGAATAGCTGTTCATCGAAGTCGTCGTTGGTCGGTCCTACGGGAATCCAGCGTAGACTAATGCGTATAATTCAACGCGACGAAGTTCACGGCGTTTTGTTATAATTCGTTGCCCAGTCTTCTTCTAATTCGCGCAAGCATTCAAGTACTCTTGGACCAACTTTTTCATCGATAATATCCTTCTGGTATCTTGTCATTTTTTTCAACACGTAGTCGGAGACGGACCCTTGATCCCTAGCTACGGGCCGACCGATCCCGACCGAGATACGCGACCAACGTGCGCCACGGAAGTCGGACATTTTGAGGACCCGGTTGATGTCCTTTATACCGTTATGTCCTCGATGACTTGCTTTCCAACTGCGTATCTTAACCCGACCCAGGTCTTCTTCTAGGTCATCGTGAACCAATACTAAACCGAGGTCCGCAGGTTGCAACTGATTATGCTGCAGCATTTCCCTCCAAGTTTTGGCAAACCAAGGACCCGAAATATTCATCTGGGTCGGGCTCTGCACTAAAGTATATTCATAGCCTGTTGAGACCAAGCAAGATTTCCCACCATGTCGTTCGGACGTAAATGGAGGTTGTGATGGTCCAAGTATCTTTTGTAAGGAAGCAAGGGCGAAATGACCAGCAGAATGGAGGCACTCGTAGTATGGCGCTTGATTGCCTAAGCTTATAATCAAGAAGCGAGGATTGAATAAATCTCTGGACATAGCTTTGACCAATTGTAAGTAGTGGAAATGAGGGTATTGAATTTTGTAGATGAAAGCTCACAAGACATGAATATCCGCTAGAAAAAAAAATACCCCTGCCGTCCTGTAGCAAAAAAGTGCACCTACGAAGGTTGTGGACAAAAGTTTCGCACATCAGCCCCAAGGGCCAACCCGTGTAAATCAAAATATATCCGCACCGTGTGGCGCGTTTTTTTAGTGGCTAAACTGCCAGGGATATAGCGGTTACCCACTAGAATTTAGTGCACAGATCACTATTAGGTCTAAGTTTTAGCCTAAAGCTAATACAGTGTTTATCTATTCCTTATTTGATTACGCACTGGGCAAGGGCCCGTGGCTGATGTGCGAAACTTTTGTCCACAACCTTCGTAGGTATTTGTGGCTTGGTAAGGCTGGTAAGGTTCCAAGAGTCCCAAACTTGGAAGTACTTTGGTACATAATCTACCCCTGACGTCGGCAGGTCGGATTTGGAAATACATGCAGTTTGTGGCGCAATAACTCTTCGCTGACGTATGTGCCAATCAATGATCTAACGCTCAGCCACGAACAACTGCAGTACTGTGACCCAAATGTCATTGGAACCTCGAACCTACCCACCATCATAAACCCGTAAACCAGCCTGTTACCATTCAAGCCCGCCAATCCCTTTTCGACTCTTAATACTAAAATACCTACTGAATAGAAGACTCCTGCATTATTCCTTGTCTCTTCAATTACGAAACGGCTATTCCTTATACCAACTTCAATTATTGGATTTTATCGGCATTATTGAGCAGAACCAGGCAACAGCATCGCGAAAATGTCGTGGGCAGGTATGGCGCCAATCAGGCACAAAAGTCACTGTAGGATTGGCGTTTTACTAACCGAGACCCCTCTAGGATTCAAGAAGAATGTCAATCGCGCGACGACGCAGGTCATGATGAAGACGGGCCATGTCGAGAAAACGAACGATCGCGATTACGAGGTCGAAGAGAGACGATTCAAAACGATGGAGGCTGCTTCACTGCGTCTTCAGAAGGAGGCGAGAGGATATCTAGATTCGATACGAGGTTAGTCTATCCCGACAAGACCTACACTACACAGATCAAGTGTTTTACTAAGGATTCTTCGCAGCCATGACCGCTTCGCAAATGCGCATAGCCGAGACGATAGATGCCTTCTACGGTGACGCTGGAGCTAAGGACGGCGTTAGCAGGAGTTATAAGCAAGCTGTAGAGGATCTAGATACGGAAACCATAAAAGCTCTGGACGGTCCATACAGAACGACGGTCTTAGAGCCCATCACCAGATTCTGCGCATATTTCCCCGACGTTAACGAATGTAAGGTCTTCGTATCCTCAATATCTTGATTCTATCACTCACAATATCTAGGCATCAAAAAGCGTGGTCATAAACTCCTAGACTATGATGCACTGCGGGCGAAGGTAAAAAAGCTAGCCGAGAAACCCGACAAGGATGTTACGAAACTTCCACGCACGGAGAAGGAGATGGAAATCGCGAGGGCGGCCTACGAACAGCTCAACGAGCAGTTGTCCACCGAACTACCCCAGCTCATTGACCTTCGGGTGCCATACCTCGACCCCAGCTTCGAGGCGCTCGTCAAGATCCAACTCCGGTTCTGCGCCGAAGCTTACAGCCGGATGGCGCAAGTCCAACAATACCTCGACGCGGACACTAGGGAGCAGTACGCTCAAGGCGACTTGGACTCGAGAGTGGAGCAGGCGTTGCAGGAGATTCGGGAGCTCAGCATCAGCGGGACAGTTTAGGGTGGCGTGCATTCGCGGAGTTAAAAATGGCTTTTATTGGGCGTGGTAATCCTGGCATGGGCTGGCATTCTCACAGATGGGCTTCGGACGAACCACTACACGATTCACGGGTTCATGTTAGATATCGACAGGGATAGTGGTCTTGCGAATAGCAGCCTAGTATATTTGAAACTACTAGATTTGGTTAGGGTGCCTTCGAGAGGGACACTCAGTATTGTATTCCCTACTAACTTTACATTGAAATCTCATGACGAGATTGATTCCTTCCTCGCTGCTTAAGTATTTATCACTTACGGAAAGCGTAAATAAGAGTGTGGTAGATTGTCAATTTCTGACTAATTGTCTTCGACGACCTCACCTACCATACACTTTTATGAAGCATACTACCTACCTAGACATGACTACTATTTAGGTTAGAAACCGTACCATTCTAGGCCACATAGCAGACATTCGCAATAGCATCTTCCGAAATGACCGAAATATGTACACGTCGATTCATAAGAGTTGACCGGATGGAGGGGTAAGCGGCTACCGGCATATAGTGGAAATTGCGTGCCCGGTGCAGCGAAAATAAGATGGTGAGTGTTTCACAAACACCAATGTGCCCGATTTTGGCTGCGGAAGAGCCAGGTGAACTTCAACAACTCTAATAATGACTCGAATTTCTCGCAATTTATAGGTAGTCTCATTCCATAAAGACCTTTGCGACAACACGCACCTCCAATAGGTCCAATGAAAACTTTATGCTGGTAAAAGTCTTGTGTTACAATCTATGTAGCATAGCTCAAAGCTGCTGCACAAATGCGACGCATAGAATATTTTGAATTTAGAATAGTTATGTACAATTATTTCAGAACTTATAGACGGGAAACATATCTAATGTCCTTAAGAACTTTTGGATAATAAACACCATTTTATCCGGAGGCTAACCCTCTACTCAAGCCAGACAACAACACTCAACCCATCCTCCTGCTGCGGCGTACCCGGCGTCGCGATTGGCAGATTTGCCACAATGTCTCCCAACTTCCCGGTCTCGGGGTCCCTCGCGATGATAGCTATGTTGCTGCTCGTCTGTCCGCCGACGGCGACCAGGGTGCCGGCCTTGTTGATGGAGAAGGTGCGGGGGAACCAGGCGTGCGCCGGCGTGGCCTCGACCCATTTGATGTCGCCCGAGCTAGGGTCGATGCTGTACGTGGCGATGGAGTCGTTCTGCGGGCCGAACGTCTCGTCCGCGCGGTTCGCCGCGTATAGAAAGTTGCCTGAGACGTGGACCTCGGCGGCTTTGGATCCGTTGGGCGCACTGCTACCTTCGGCGTACGTGGAGAGCGTCTGCGTCTTCTTTAGGATCAGGCACCCGTCGTCCGGGTAGGTTGCGGTCCAGGCCGAGACTGAGTTACCTAATTCGTTCACCGTGTACAGTCTCTGGCCAAGGGTAGATCCGGAGTCAGGGGCCCACCAGGCGCCATGGCGCGGTCCATCGCCGGGGTCGGCTTTTCCGGGCTCGCATGCCGTGAGATTGCCTGTCTCAGCATCGATGCTGAAGATGCGGATAAAGTCTGCACCTAGGTCTGGCACGATTAAGTATCGCCCGGTTGGGTCAAGCTGGGCTGCGTGCGGGTGAGGGGCATTTTGTCGGGAATTGGGACCAGGCTCGGACATGTTGAACTGTAGCTTCTGAGAGAGCGTTGATACGTCGCTAAGAGGGAGCTTATAGGTGGATACGGTCGATGGATCACTACAACGAATGTCAGTATCTAATTTCTGATAATCGAGTATAAATAATCAACTCGTACTATTCGACTGTGGCAATGAAGCCATATCCATCTTTACTCCCACTGCCAAACGGCGAACCATGAACGCTAGCACCGGCAGTGACAGCTTTCCCAGTCTGTTCCAAGCTGCCATCCGATCCCACGGAATAGGATGAGAGTATGCCACTTCCATTCCAGTCTTCGTCAACGCAGTACACGGTTGTCGCGTTCGAATCCACATGCAGCCAAGCAGGGAGAGTTCCGCATCCTTCTATTGATGACTTGGTGACTAATGTAGCATTGCTACCGCTGCCTGTGAAGGAAAGCGAGAAGATCTTGCCAGTGTAATGCGATGCAAGAAGATTTGCTCCGAGGACCTCCGGCACAAGGCCAAGCGTTCCTAGGATCAACGTCTTGAAAGATGCCATGGCGGACTATACCTACCTTACACAGCGTACCGAAGCGGCGGGTTGAGCGATAGTGGATTGAACAAAGGTAAAGGATGCAAATTAAAGATTAGATCTTCCAAAGACGATGGGAATATGTTCATCTTTGAGGTGATCGGCTTCCATCGTAGGGATCAAGGAGCTAGGAATGCAACTAGAACAGAAGAGTGTGACATTCTAAGCTTACAGCCTCAAAACAAATGTTATGATTAGCGAGCCTGGGGCAAGTTGTCGCGAACATATTGCTAGCAGAGAAAGCCGAATGACTCCTTAGCTCCGCGAGCGCAATTGGTAACATCTCGGAAGATCTTCCCGATCGTGCGACGCTCCGGACGGGAGGAATTGCGCTCGGCAGGGGCCTTTAAGGCTAATTGGCTTGGTACCGCGTTTGTCGCGTCTGAAGGGTCTGAAGGGTCTACCCCAGCTATATTAAAGATATCGAGAGGGAGATTCGGTTGGCTAGACGGTTCCTCGTACTTCGTTTGATGTGACGATACCCCAGACATCCCCCACACTCTCCGCGACGATCCCGGAGGCACGGTCCTGCGTCCTGATGGACAGACAGCACATGGGAATTAACGTGTCCCTAATTGCAGCTTTTCGTTTTCGGTTTCGAGCTCGCAATATGCAGTCGGCGCTTAAAAAAGGCTACATCTTAGCGGAAGATTATGCACCCCAACTTAGACATAGTAGACGCGTGACCTGGTAATTTTTCCAGATGCGTTTGATGAGGCAGGCTGCAATACGAATAGACCCATCAGAGGATGACCTTCGACGGCCTCGTCTGTATCTCCATCTAGCTAGACGCCGGCAATTAACACCGTTTAGGCCGCCTTCTATCAAGAGAGGTGCTAATATGGCGCATCATCTTCCGTAGGATTATATGTTTGGGCTAGCCTTTGGGGACACCAATCTAGTAAATCATAGCTGTAAGCCTCCTCTTTCTACCCGAGTTGCCGAACTTCAATCACCTATCCGGGACTTGAGCGCGCTTGTTTTAGATGCGTCTAACAAGAGCCTTGCCGCATTTGAATGGTCCCGAGGAATTAATAGCGTATGCGCATGTGACGTTGATAACATCGCGTGGTGGTTCGACCTGTACCTAACTGCGTGGATGATTGAATCTAAGCGCTATCATTAGTTCCTGTGCCTGATTAGGTGCCACATAAAATGTTAAGAGCGATGTCCTCTTATATAGGCTGTATATGATATCGTAATCCAAACAAGCTAGATTGCGAGATGCCGAGAAGATCGACTACAAGCCCACTGGCGCTGGGATAGCCAGCCTTGCGCGGGACAAATTTCTTATGTCTCCGTCGCTCTGCTAGACATGACATTTTCTCGGTCAATCCACGGAAATATCCGCTCTGGGGAGCTTGTAACTCCCGAATTTGATGGCCAAGGATGTTGGATATTAAAGTATCGGATCATTTAGCCCTATGTCGACCTCAACTGTACGTCCGCTATAAGTTAAGTATAAACAGCAGCCTGTGATAAAATCGTGTTGTCGTTCGACAGGTCGTTCGAGAATCCCCGGTCTATCTAGACGGAATTGGCCGAGTAAAGGATATAATAATCCCCGAAGGAAGCTGGTGATTCAAAGAATCAAGACGTCATAGGACATCTTGGTATCATATCAGCTGCGAGTATCATTTATCCTCAGGGCTGCTAATAAGATGCATTCAACAGTGGCTCTCTGCCTTGGGCTCATGGCTAGCCTCGCCCAAGGCGCTCTCCTTAACAGACGTGCTGCCTTGGAGGATTGTCTCTCGGGTAGCAAAACTGTCGTGGATGAAGTCGGCTCTGAGGACTACAAGCGTGATATCACGCCTTTCAACAAGCGGCTGTCGTTTCAACCCGCGGCCATTGCTGCACCGACTACGGTAGAGCAGATCGAGAGTGCTGTGGCTTGTGGCTCGAAGCTGGGTTACAAAGTCACTGCGAAAGGTGGAGGACACAGCTATGCCTCTCTTGGTCTCGGTGGGGAGGACGGCCATCTCATCATTGAGCTTGACCGTATGAATTCTGTAAAATTGGATACGGAGACGAACATCGCAACTGTGGATGCGGGAGTGAGACTTGGTCACCTAGCAGAAGAGCTATTCGCCCAAGGAAACCGCGCTATATCCCACGGAACTTGCCCTGGGTGAGCATAATTGATGCCATGAATGACGAACAAAGCTAATGGATTAGTGTTGGTATCTCTGGTCATGTCCTGCATGGTGGGTTTGGCATGAGCTCCCATACACGTGGACTGGCACTGGACTGGGTTTCGGGAATGAATGTGGTTTTAGCAAACGGAACACTTATCCATACTTCGGAAACAGAGAATCAGGACGTCTATTGGGGTCTGCTTGGTGCAGGGTCAAATTTTGGTGTCGTCACGAGTTACGAACTCAATACGTTCGAGCCTCCTGCAAATGTCACATGGTTCGTGGTTAATCTGCCGTGGAAGCAGAATACCTCTGTTGCTGGATTGGAAGCGTTGGAAAATTTCGCTAGGAATACTCAGCCAGCCGAGCTGAACATGCGTCTTTACGCCACACGTCAGTTCACCCAACTGGAGGGTTCCTACCACGGCAATAAGACCGACCTCGAAACTGCGCTCGCGCCGCTATTAAACAAGACTGGAGGTTCTTTAGCGGCTGCCCAGACAGTTACTTGGCTCAAGGGTCTTGAGCATTTCGCTACTATGAAATTGAACCAGACGTACCCCTACACTCAAGTGGTAAGTAAAATGCGCCTAGTACGATGGCACGAAACTGACCTCGTGGTAGCAAGAGAATTTCTATAGTAAGAGTTTAGAACTCAAAGGTCTGAACGGGACTTCAGCAAAAGGTTTTGTCGACTATTGGTTCAATGTGGCCAAGAACGAGACAGCACATTGGTATATCCAGATGGACATCCACGGAGGCCAGAATTCGGCGGTTTGGAAAGCTGATTCGAAGTTGACGTCTTACGCGCACCGAGACAAGCTGTATATCCTCCAGTACTACATCACGACAAGCGACGCTCCGGAGGATGGCTTCAAATTTATCGACGGTTGGGCATCGGCCACAACGACCCCCTTAACGGCATCCGACTGGGGAATGTACTTCAATTATCCGGACACGAACTTGAACCGAACGAGGGCACAAGAGATGTACTGGGGTAATAACCTTGCCAAGCTGCAGCAACTCAAGGCCGATCTCGATCCTAACGAGCTATTCTACTACCCGGTGTCACTTAGCCCGGCACAGAAGCCCGAGCTTGTGTAGAGTGGATATATTTGGTATAAGAATGGTGTGAATATTCATGTGTAAATAAATGGAAGATACCATCTGAAGACGATCTAAGAAGTATGTTTTAATACCTAAGAATAGGCAGTTTTTGAAAATGCTCTTTGTCCGATGTTCATTTAGAAATCATAAAAAGTTGGTATGAAGATATTGATGAATGAATAAGAAATTGATGTTGGTTGGTGATCGAGCTTGTAATTAAAATGGAGCCATCCCCTCGGGACATTTCCCGAGCCCCATTATTTTCCTGTTGTTGCAACGTATTAGGCAAGTGGGGTGTTAACCTTAATTTGAGAGGGGCTGCTGTCACATGACACGTGGCTAAGGAATGACTCGTTCCTACAGAATTATTCACAGCCCCATAACCCCTGAAGCTTTCCTAATATATCGCAGTATGCTGCTAGATGGAGTAACTTCATCAATAAAGACGCCTTTCCAAAGTCCTGAAGTCCTAGGCATGGAAAATAATATTCGGGCTACCTATAGCCCCATTTCTTAATATTCCTCTATACTTAATCAGTTTTCGGCTAATCCATCCAAAGGACACGGGAATAAAGACTCGTTGGTAGACTCGATCCGCCGACCAACACCTCCTAGCTTAATATCTTCGATATTCATATTATGGATTCCGTTGAATCGACAGAGCCTAGAAAGCCTTACATTACATACGACTCTTTTCCTAGATTCAAGGACACTTGGAAGGATTCCCTTATAGAAAATGCCGCGGCGTTATGCGACGAATTTCCGGATTACCATGTTCGTGATCCGGAGTCTTTAGTGAGCACTTCTCAAGTGCGCTCTTTTCACCTTGGCACGGGCGCATCCATCTACACGCAGTCATTGATCCCCGCAATAATCAACGCTAAATATGAAGTGCTTCTCGTCACTTGCTTCTGGGCGCCATCGCCAACCCTGTCTGCATTGAAAGAGGCCCTGGAGAAGCTTGCTGAAGCTCGTCGCGAACACATCCGCTCATCTAACCCAAACGCGGAATCTCTTTCACCTTTGAGAATACGCATCTGCTTCTCGTCAAGATCTCTTTTCCAGAAGCTATTCCACACGCCGTCTAAAGATGGATATGTATACCCGCCATCAACATGGTCAAGGCAACTGGGCCTGCCGAGTCAAGAAATCCTAGAGGCCGGGCTCATCGATTTACGTGTCAAGAGCTTATTCTTCTTGCCTTTCAGCGTAATGCATCCCAAATTTCTCGTCATTGACCGTGAGAGAGCTTGGATTCCCAGCTGCAATGTGAGTTGGGAAACATGGCTCGAAGGATGTGTTGAAGTCTCCGGAGACGCTGTGGCTGGTTTGGTCAAATTCTACCGGCATGTCTGGGATGGGCAACTCGAGCAACTTACGACTAGGGATATTTCAGATAATGGATCGGCTAATCCTCTTAATTTGGACGAACTTGAATTGACCACGGTACCAAGTCCTGTCAATCTTTTCGATACCTTTTTCCGAAGACGTGACATTCCAACGATGTTGTTGCCCTCTTCTCATCACCGGAATCCCAGATTCGAAATTATTCCATGGCGTAATTCCCCGTCACCGCCACCGACACCTCTCAACCAAGCGATATTGCAATTGTTAAGCATGGCAGAGCATTTTATTTATATGCAAACCCCCAACTTGACCTCTTGGGCGGTGATTGATAAACTCTTCGAGGCTTTAAAGCGGGGTGTCAATGTTGCCATAGTGACCAGCAAGAGATTGATGCTTCTGGAACAAATTCTCACGGCCGGCACTACAACCTCTATTTGCCTTCGATCACTAATTCGAAGATATAAAAGGCTTGAAGCTCAGCAAACGAAATCCAAGGCTAGTTGCGACCGCGATGTCGAAGCGCAACTACCTAGACTAGGGTTCTTGAATATCAATTATTTTTGTCCAGATGCTGAAAGTCAAGCCGAGTGTAGCGACGATGGGACGGCGGAAGAGCCGGTGCAATCGCATCTTAAGCTTACTCTCGTCGATGGACAATACGTTGTTCTTGGATCTGGAAACGTAAGTAGCTTCTGCATTCCAGCCCCAATCCCAACTTTCCTCCAATTATACGCGTTCTCTTGACAAGCTTTCTTTTAATGAATGTGCTAATCTGAAGCGCTCCAGATGGATCGCGCAAGTTGGTTCACGAGCCAAGAATTGGGGATTTTGTTCCACTCGAAGGATATCGCCTCTACGATTGGTGAAGCTGTTGGTAATATTTTATCTGGTAGGCGAGAGTCGGTTTTCTCATCTACAGCAGACGATCAATTGGAAGGAGAAACTACTAAAGACAATAGTGGGGCCGGGAGTCGCGCTGAAGAAGAGGCACCGAGTTCTTCACAACCGAGACCAGGATTCTCCGCGTTTGTAGCCTCTAGGATGCCGTTCGAACGATTCCTCAATGAACCTGTCAAACCTGTTAGTCCAGAGAACGAGTATCTTTAGCGTGGGTGGACTAAGTCTCTGAGCGGCTCAGCCCACAACTCAACCCATATGTGGAAGGCCGGGTACTCGCTATTGGACGAATATCAATACTAAATACCTCGGTTAAGATAAATTCATACTACACATCACATCATGTAACCCGTCCAGCCTTACGCCTTTGAAATTAATACGCTATGATTACCATCGGAAAAGGGCATTGAAATAAATTAAGGGTATCGGCCAAGGTCGCACCGAACAGACCGAAGCTTTCCTACATACGTAATATAAGTGAAGCCGCTTTTTCCTGAGTCGTATGCATGCGACAAGGTCCAAGCTGGGTTCTCCTAGGGTTAGTACGCGATCTTACTCGCTAAGTGCAGACGTATGCGGCTTTCCGCTATCACTAACGTCGGCATGCGATCACAAATTTACGCCATAAAAGTTGTTACCGCTATGGGCTGTATGGGTCGGTAACCTTTCTGGAATTGTTAGACTTGTGGCGAAGACGCCTCAACACCTTTCGGTATGCGAGAAGTGCTGATGTGAGACTTTATTTTCTCGGCTACTTCCGCCGCCATCATCATAGAATTGTCATTAGATGAGCAATTCACCCACGCTTATCTATGGTTCCTACATAGCAAGCGTCAACAACTGGTTTCTCGCGTGCATTGGCGTCCGTGGCATCGATATGCCAACCCATGTTCGATCGCTGATCATCAATCATCATCCAGTCACATTTGTCGGTTTGAATCCTTGTCTCTCGCTGCGTTACACGGCCCCAGGCAAAGGCTAGAACCAAGGCTTCGGAATTGCTCTTGGCACATGTTATCTTTCCTGTTCACCCGCGTAAGTGATCGGCTTTGGGCGTTTTATTGTTACATTGCATTTATCTCTTGCTGACTGGCTGATCTTACCAAAGTCGCATAGCCCAGTCCAGCTGGAACAGTCTTGCTGTCGCAGGAATCACTTTTAATAATTATCACCTATGGAATTCAAATCCGAGTTCTTTTCTCTTCTACTTAAAGGAATTTTCCGCGGCCTGAACGTTGTCCCGAGCAATTGGCTTCTTGCCAGCTAAAGCGTCTACACTTGCTCCGAGACAATCAAATCTCACCATGGCATCTTCGAGTGTCGAATATTCGACAGCCTCACCGCCCGTCTACGGGACTGACAATGATGTCACAGATCCTGAGAAAAGTGTCCTTGGCCGTCGGGGCAGCCATATCGAGTCTCTCACGACAGTTAACGACAGCGACGGCACGCATCGCAAGCTCAAATCTCGTCATATCCAATTGATCGGTATCGGTGGAACGATTGGCACCGCTCTCTATGTTTCAATTGGCAGATCCTTGCTACAAGGCGGACCGGGAAGTCTCTTCATCGCATTCTCGCTCTGGTGTACGGTCATTCTCGCCATAACTATGTCTATGGCCGAGATGGTTACATATTTGCCCATATCTTCGCCGTTTGGTATGTATTGAAACATGTTGTGTCAAGAAAATTCAACACTTAGCTTTTTGAACGATCCCCAAAAAATTTATGTAATAGCTAACGTTATGGCAGTGAGTAAAACAACTCTATACCTTGATCCCTATATATACCTAGGAAGATAATGTCTAGTATATTTTCGAGAAAAAAAATACTGACAGACCATATTACGATACATTAGATCCGTTTCGCCGGCCGCTATGTGGATGAGGCTTTCGGGTTTGCCGCCGGCTGGAATTTTTTCATCTTCGAGGCCGTGCTCGTGCCATTCGAAGTAACAGCATGCAATGTTGTTATTCACTACTGGAGTGATATTGTGCCAGCCGGTGCGATCATTGCGATTGTCCTCGTGCTTTATGCGCTAATCAATGTCCTGGCTGTGAGGTTTTATGGCGAGACTGAGTTCTGGGCTGCTCTTGGTAAGGTCTTACTTATCGTCGGATTGATCATATTCACTTTCATTGTTATGCTGGGCGGCAATCCTCTACACGATCGGTTTGGTTTTCGATACTGGTACGAGCCTGGGTCGTTCGCTGAGTATTACACGACCGGTTCTCTCGGCAGATTCCAAGGGTTTATGCAATGCTTGATCACAGCTGCCTTTACAATCGCCGGGCCCGACTACGTGTCAATGGCTGCCGGCGAAACCGAGAATCCCCGAGTGGTTATGCCAAAAGCTTTCAATGCCGTATTCTATCGGTTAACTACATTCTTCATGCTCGGTTCTTTGTGCGTAGGAATTCTAGTTCCGTACAACGATGCTGAATTGATAGAAGCCTACGACTCCTCCGCCCCAGGTGCGGCAGCCTCACCGTATGTCGTCGCGATGAACCGACTCGGAATCCCAATATTGCCACACATAGTCAATGCTATGGTCTTGACCGCCGCTTTCTCTGCCGGCAATAGCTATGTGTACTGCGCATCCCGGTCACTTTACGGACTAGCTCTCGAGGGCAAAGCACCCAAGGTCTTGACAAAATGCACTAGACAAGGCGTCCCAATCTACTGCGTATTCATTGTCCTATTGATTGCGTTGCTTGCATTCCTTCAAGTGAGCCAAAACGCCGCTGTTGTCCTGAACTGGTTCGTCCAACTCGTAACCGCATCCCAACTCATCAATTTCAGTGTCATGTGCGTTACGTACATCTGCTTTCATCGGGCGTTGAAGGTACAGGGAATCAGCCGCGACACTCTGCCTTACAAGGGTATCTTACAGCCATACGCCGCCTATTATGCATTGTCCGCAACATTTCTCATGACATTTATAAGCGGCTACACGGTATTCTTGCCAGGGAATTGGGACGTGCCATCTTTCCTATTCTCGTAAGTCGGATGTTCTATGAATCTTGCAAGTATCTAACCACAACTAACAACTTTCAGCTATACGATGATTGGCGTGTGTCCACTACTTTTCATTGGGTGGAAGGTGATTCATAAGACCCGAATTCACAGGCCCTATGAATTAGATCTGCGTAGAGATGTTGCTGCTATTGAGGACTACACCAATAAATTCATCCCATCGCCACCGAGGTGAGTCTTTCTATTCTGTTCTCTGAGACGACATACCTAACTGAACTTATTAGGAATACTTTTTCCAAATGGTTTAACTGGGTATTTGGCTAAAAGATTACCTCAAATGGTAGACACAATCTTAAGGTCATTTTTCTCTCTTGTCCTAGTGGGACATGTTACCTCCCCGTCAGTCATATCAGCTATATCGCCGCTGCTAAGGTAAATGCAAGGTTATATGTAATTGACCATCGGACAGGACCGAAAATAGAATATATATTAAATACTAATATACGCAAGTTACTGATTTTACATCGTTATCGCAAGTGGGCTTTATCAACTCACTGATGTGATCTATTATATGTACCCACTATTGTCGGGTTCGAAGATCCTAATCTTGGATCCCCTTCTAAACTAGCGGATGGAGTGTTTTCCGATGTTCGCGTTGCCGATAACGTTTTCATCTCATATACGCCTTTACCCTTGGAAGCCTTCTTCGCAATCCCTTGCATTCGCCCATACCAGAACGCGAACACTATCAGTGCTAGGATGCCTATGCCCCCGAATACGGCGCCAAGGATAGTGGCATTGAGATTCGACGAGGAGTCGCTAGCTATATTCGTGGGTGCACCCAGTCCCGTTTCAATTGAGGAGTCGTATGTTGTTGCAGCTGTGGTGGCATCGGCAGCCACCAGTGGAAAAATCAGCCTTGATGTCATTGGCACCGCTTGATATAACGTGTCTATCCCCTCGGCACCAGCGCAGATCGGCTGAATGAAAGCCGGCTCCTTATCCCCATACTCCGAGAAGATCTTTCGTAGGTGGCATTGTAGCGGGCCGCTATTTCAGTCAATGAGTTAGAAATACCTCCAAGGGTGACATGTAGACTTACCAGTCAGACGTTTTGCCTTTCCTGTACACGATCGCATTTTGGCTACAAGCTGTAGCTAATGCACAGGATGAGGTTGTTGTAGCACAGCAAGCCACATATCTAGCATGCGTGACGAACGCCTCGCCGCTAGGGCAAGAGATAGGTGTAGCTAGCAGCCCCTATTAGCTATATACGTCCGCGCTTTTACATGGAAGTGACACATTTCAGAGACAAGAATTAGCCTACTTGTAGCGCCCCCGACGAGAAATCCTTGGAATGGGCCCCCTGTAATAGTTGTAGAAGGTGAACTAGTGGTTTTACTGATTGCTTTGGTTTCACTCGACGACTGTCCTTCGACACCATGTTGTAGGAGCATCACTGCAAACGACACTGACTTCCAGAACCACCATATTGAGACGCCCATTGAAACCTATATATATTCTCGCGATATCTGTTTTGTAGGAATATGTTCGAGTTTTTCCGTGTTAAGGTCTATTAGTTAATAGTATTAATACGCAACGATGAGCTTAGGTGCGGAAAAATAAATCGCATATTGCGACATTGGGCGACAGGCTTCCATTATAAACAACAGAGTATACTTCTGTCGTTCATCCTTCCATCCCTTCATAGATCTCGAACCAGCCTTTTAAGGAGATTTGTTTCGAAGCACGAAGATTTGTTGGTTGTCTAGGCGGCGCATTCCTCGGATAAGGTCTTTGATGGCTTTGAAGGATTCTTCCGCAGCCGCGAAATAACCCATATTTGGACTGCAAACCCCCTGACTGCGTAGTAATTCGACACAAAATTGGCCATTAAATTGACGTTACTCGTCCCAAGTCGCATGTTTTACTAGCAGGCATTGCGCGGAAGAAACGAAATAACCTGAATATACGACGAATCTGGGGCCTTGTGAAATCGATGTTGGGTTTCCTAGGTTTCGCGAGCTTCAGAAGATACGATCGCTTCCCCGTGGCGCAGCAACCAAACCCTGCAGGCCAACCTACGAAGAATATGTCGCCAAATGTAAGCGTGTCCAGCGATAGAAAACTTCGTAAATGTCGTATTGTTTATTCCCTTCGGAAATTGAACTGCGCTCTGTAGTAATCTGCTGGATCCTATTCACAACTTTCGTAATATACCCCGCCCCCCTATTCTCTGTAGCTTCATCATTTACACAGATAGCCGCCCATAATTACGCACTTAAAATCGATTAGGATCCTTCAAACCAACCTAAAAATGGAATGAATAGGTAAGCTTGTGGAACAGTCAACCAGTTCCATTAATTTACCATTTTCACAGCCTTAATTTCCAACTTCGGGCGGCGCTGAAGAACATGGTGCCTCGGGATCAACCATAGACCAAGTCAAAGCAACTTAAAAGCTCTACAAAGAGGCTTTCTACGCGCAGTCATGCCTTTTAAATAGCAATGAGGTTATCTAATGCTGACAAGTCTCATTACTGAGAGAATCCATTTGGGATTATGAGTATATGAGTATGTAAATGAGTGTCATAGTTGAGGATAAGTTTAACTAAAGAGGGTGGGTGAGCTAAGCTACAAAATAAGGGGTTCCCGTTCCCAGTGATCAATTTGCTTCGACTTAGGCTCGCAGGGCTTCGCTAAGTCTGATAGACAATAAGGTTACGAGGTAGAAGATTCCCCCCTTCTGAACTGAATTGGAATTTTTCTTCGTGGTTACCTCCTAATGATGATAGAAATACCTCCTTTTTCTCATTACGAGATAGTCATTTCAGCAGTGAAGGATGCGCCAAAGCTGATGAGGGTTCTTCCTCTCCACCTGTCCCGCCCAACCTGTGATTTGAGTCCTGTTCCAAGCACGTCAATGACCTGCAAATGACAAAGTTTGTATTATACTGTTTTAAAAGAACTTACGAGTTGGCTGAATTGCCGTTGAAAAGGTCAACATAAGTACCAGTTCCCACGTTTTGGATCCTACCTATGTTAGCAACGGTGCTTCTCATGATAGCAGACAGACGTACATAAACACACGACCTTCATCATCAGCAGTGACAAGATACCAAAGTTGATGTGGATTGGAGTTTTCTGCCTCGGCACCAGCCCAGCCAGTAATCTTGGTTTTGTTCTCCTTACCACCGTTGTAGAGGTCCAGATTAGCTATTGCGATATCAGCATACAGTCTCAATTACAGTTAATATGGATAGTTGGACTTACTATTGGTCTCAACATTTCGAATCACCCACGTTGGCCAGACAGTGCTCGTATCAACCTTTTGAAGTTTCCAGCGCTGGTTGTTGCCACCATGGTACTGGTACCCAATAACGGATGTGCCATTCTGCTTGCCACCTTGATATGATAGTTAGATTCGTGGGCAAGGAATGTCAGTTAAAGGGGATATGTAATAGATAATGTGATAAGGGCTAGTAATAGGGCTTGGATATTAAGGATCAATTTAATGTAATAATTCTTTAAGGGTTTAAGGTTTATAATTCTTCGTTTTTAATGGAAGGGGGATTATTAAATTATTTAACTTTAATTTATATAAAACTTTTTAACGTTATAAACGCCTTTTAATTTTTATTAGTTTAATATTTAAATTTTTTATATATAATAATTTATATTTTATAATTAATTTCATTTAATAACTTTTTGCATTATATATTAATATTTATATATACGTTATAATAATAATTATTTATAATTATATTTTTAATTTTTATATAATATTAATTCTTTTTTTTTTAATATTCGTTTTTTAAATATTATCGTTTACGTTTCGAAAAAAAGATTTCATGGTTTTATTAAATTAATTCGATGGAAATGTTTAATTATTAACTTTAAACCTTCGTTAAACATATATTCGTAAAACCTTTAAATTTAATACCTTTTAATTAATTAACTTTTTCATTTAATAAAATATTTCATTTTTTTTTAAATTTTTAAAGAATTTTTTATTTTTTTCATTTAATAATTTTTTAATTTAATTAAAGTTACTTTTTATAAAACTTAATTAAAATTAAATAATTTTTAATTATTAACGTAATAAAGTTCGATAAAAAAAACGTAAAAAAAATTATAAATTTTTTAATTTTTAAGTAAAGTAAATTTAATAATAATAAAAAAAATTACCTTTTAAATTTTAAAAAAACCGAATACTTTTTAATTTAATTTTTTAACAAGTTATTTAATTTTAATATTTTTTATATTTAATATTATAAATTATTTTTTTTAAATATAAAGGCGTTTTTTTTTCATTTATTAATTTATTTTTTTATACGTTATTAATTATATTTAAAATGTTTTTAAACGTTTTAATATATTTATATTATTTAATGTAAATAAAATTTATTATTTAAATTATAAAAAACTTTCATAAATAAATTATAAATTATTAAATAAAAGTTATAATTTACGTAAAAAAAAGTTAAATGCGTAAAAAATAAAATAATATTATTATAAATAAATTTAACCGTAATTAAAAAGTTTTTTTAATTATTTATTTCGTAATTAATGAAAGTTTTTAAATAAATTTTAAAGATTTAATTAAAGTGTTTAATTTAACCATTAATTTAAAAATAAAAAATGGTGTTTATTTAAGTTTTTATTACGGATCGGGGCTTTTATTAAAGTATTTAAAAAGGCATAACTTTAATAATTATAAAATAATTATTTATATTAATTTAATGATAATTAAATTAAATAATAAAATTATTTATATAAAAAAGATTATAATTAATTTACGATTTATAAGATTAATTATAAGTTATTAAAAGTTAACGTTAAAAGCATTAACTTTAAATAAATTAAAAATTTTAATATTTTTTTTTTTTTAATAAAAGCAAACGAATAAAAACGTATTTTACATGATATTTTAAAGCCATTTTTAAGGTCTTTGAAAACTTAAACGAAAAACATATAAAAAAATATATATACATTATAACATTTATAAAACTTATAAAACTTATTAAACTTTATCGCGATAACGGTTAAACCCGTTATAATAATTATTAAATTAATTGTAACGTTAAATTATTATTTTTCATTTAAAGGTTAACACGGCGGCGTTTAATAATAAAAATAATTATTAAAACTCGCGATGTTTTAAAGTTATATGGTAATTTAAATTACTTGGTGTAATTTTTAAAGCTTTTTTTAATTTTAATAATATTTTTATAAACCACGTTAATAATAATAATATTATTAACTTATATAATAATAATTAAATTCGTTTTAATAATAAAATTAATATTAATTTTATGTTAAAATTCGTTAATAATAATTTATAAATTTATAATAACATTAAAAAAAGCATTATTATTAAATTAAATGTTAAATTTAAATTTAATTTAAGTTAAATTTAAATGATTTAAATATATTAATTTATTTACGATTATTATATTAAACATATAATTAAATTTATAATAATAAATTATTAATAATATTAATTTATTTAATAAATTTTTTTTAAAAAGTTTATATAAATAATAATTAATAATAACTTTAATGAATATATTTTATATAAATTTAATTTTACCGTAATTAATAAAAATGTTATTAAATATAAATTTTTAAAATTCGTTAATATTTAATAAAACGGTTTTAAATAAATCGTCGTAACTTTTAATTTTAATAATAACGCGTTTAATAACCGTTTTTTTATTAACCATTAAATGGGTTTTACCATTAAAGTTATTAAAAATGAATAAATTAATAACGTTAATATTTAATTAATAATAAACATTTTAAGCGGGGGTATTATTAAGTTAAATAAACTTAACGCGTTTAATATATTAAAAAACCTTTTTAACGGTTTTAATTATGGTTTTATTAACGGTATTAAATTGTGGATTAACGTTAATAAACGAGTTAAATTAATTGTTTTTAAACTCGTCATCGTTATTATTAATCGTTTTAATATCGTTTTTATTAATAAAAGTTAATTTAATTTATTTCGTAAGTTTTTTATTTATATTATCGTTTTTTATAATATTTTAAATAATTAATGTTTACTTAAAATTAATAACGTTATGTTTAACGTTAATAAACGTGATAAAAAGCGGTAATTATAATATAATTATTGCTTTAACGGTTAATTTAATAATTAAATTAATTGTATTATTAAAAGGGTTATTTAAAGTTTATTTTATTATTTAATGAATTAATTTAAAGTTTATTATTATATAATGTTAATTATTAAATTTATTAATTATTATATTAATTATTAAATGTGTATTATTAAATAATTAAAAGGTTAAAAGATTAAAAAAATATATATAAATATAAAAAATTAAAAAATAATATTTAATTATAATATATTACCTTTATATAAATTAATAAAATTATTAATTATTTTTTAATATATTTTTTTTTTAATGAAAAAATTAATAATTTTATATTTATTTTATAAATAAAATTATTAATAAATAAGAAGTAAAAATCGAAAAAATAAACGTGTTAAATTTAATATAATAATTAAATAAATTAATTTTACAATTATTAATTATATTTATATAAATATTTTATTAATTATATTATTAAAAGTGGTGTTTATAACGATTAAAAGTTTTATATATAAAACTTTACCATTATTTTTATTATTTTAAGGTTAATTTAATAATATTTTAAGGTTTATTTTTAATAATAATAATTTAAATTAAATAATTAAATTTTCATATAACATGGTTTATTATTTTAAAATTAATAATAATACCTTGAAATTTATTTTTATAATAATAATAAATAAATTTATTATTTAAATAAATTTATATTTTTAATGGGTTCGTTATTTATAATAAAATAAAATTATATAAGTAATAAAATTAAATATACTTTACAATTAATTACATTTAATTATATTTTTTATTTAAATTATTAATTATTAAATATAAAAAACTTATTAAATTTCATTATTTAATAAAATATTTAACGAGATTTATATAATATATAAAGGTTTTTTTTTAACATTAATACTTATAATTGTAAAATATTAAAATAACCTTTTTAATAATAAATTTAAAAAAAAAAAAAAAAATGAAAAGGTTATTTTTTCGCACCTTTTTTAATAAATAAAACTTCGATAATTTTAACCATTAATTAATTGTATTTATATAAGTAAATTTTAACCGTTAACATTATTAATTATATTAATATTATTAACGTTATTAACATAAGTAACGTTATCGGTTTTATTAACGTTATTAAAAACATTTTCAAAGTATATAAAAAAAACGTCGTTTATATTATCGTCGATTTTAAAATAAAAATTTTTTTTTTTTTTTCAAAGGTTAACTTTAACTTTTTCATCGTTATAATAAATATATTCGTTTTATATTAATTTATTAATTTTATTATTATTAAGGTCTTTATAAATTTACACGAACTCATTATTATAATACGCTTAAATACCGTTTTTTTTTTTTTACCGTTTCTTATAACAATAATAACGATTAAAGGTCCGTTAATCACGCTCATCCCGTTAATTATAACGCTTATTATAACCATTATTACGACGGCGGTTAAAATCGTGATCGTTTCGATTCATGGCGCCGCGACTCGTAACGTTATCGGCGGCAAGTATCGTTTTATTCGCAATAATTTTACTTTTATTAATTAAAATTATAAGTTAAATCCTTTCTTTTAATTCTTCTTTTAAATCCTTTTTTAAAAATTCAAAATTAATAATATTATTAACCTTAGCTTTTAAATAAAAAATAACCTTAATTTATTATTATTTTAACTTTTTTAAAAAAAATTATAAAATTAATAATAAAGTTAAAAATTATAAAATTAATGGTAATGTTATTATATTTTTAATAATTAAATTTAAGGTTTAAT
This sequence comes from Annulohypoxylon bovei var. microspora, assembly GCA_022836615.1. Classification (NCBI taxonomy): domain Eukaryota; kingdom Fungi; phylum Ascomycota; class Sordariomycetes; order Xylariales; family Hypoxylaceae; genus Annulohypoxylon; species Annulohypoxylon bovei. The sequence goes on from MU405352.1 coordinate 94,992, forward strand.
TAAATTTTAATTAAAGTAAAAACTTTAAATATTTTATTTTTTTTATTTTAATTAAAATAATTTTAATAAATTTTTAATAACCTTTTAATTATTTAATAAAATTATTAATTTAAAATTATTTTAATTATTATATAATTAAAAAAATAATAAAATTATTATTATTATTTATAAAATTAAATTTAATAAAAGCTTTAAATTAATTAATCATTTTAAGCTTTTTTAATTAATTAACTTTAACTTCGTTATAAAGGTAATAATAACGTTTTTAATGATAAAAAAATTGCTTTAATTTATAAAAATAATAATAATATTATTAATAACATTAAATTTATAATATTAAATACGTTAAATATATTAAATATATATTAAAACATTTTATTAAAAATTTAATTAAAGTTTTTTAAATGTTAATGTTATTATTTTTATTTATTAATAAAATTAATATAATAAATTATAAAATAAATTTAAAGATTTTCGTATAAAAATAATAATATATATATTAAAAATAAATTTAATAAAATATACATTAAATACATTAATTTAAAAATTTTAATATATATATAAAAATTAATATCATTTAAAATAAATTTAAAAATTTAAATTTATTATATAATTAAATTATTAAACCTGATATTTTTTTTTTTTCAACGAAAAAGTTAATAATAAAATTAATTAAATTAATCGTTTTAATAAATAAACATTAAATATTACAAATTAAGGCTTTTATTAAAGTATTTAAAAAAATATAACTTTAATAATTATAAAATAATTATTCATATTAATTTAATAATAATTAAATTAAATAATAAGGTTATTTATATAAAAAGGATTATAATTAATTCATAATTTATAAAATTAATTATAAGTTATTAAAGGTTAATATTAAAAGCGTTAACCTTAAATAAATTAAAAACCTTAATAGTTTTAATATTTATTAATTTAAAATTTTTTTTTTATAAATGGGATATAAATTTAAAATTTTTATTAAAAATAATATTAAAAAAAATACTATAAAATCTTTAATATTATTTCGTAAAAATTTTAATAAAATCTTTGGTTTTTTTACTTTTAATTTTAAAAAATATAAAATAAATTATTTTAATAAACGTATTTATTATAACTTAAATAAAATTATATTTATTTAATAATAATAAATTAATAATGAAATTTATAACGATAATATATTAAAGTTTATAATATAATTTTATAAATTAAAATAATTTATATAAAATGTAATAAAAGATTTTATTTTATTAATAATTTCGGTAACTTTATACGTAATCCCGGATTATAATTTTAATATTTAACCATTAAAAGTTTTTAATAATTAATTTTAAGGTTTTATTTATATTTATATGTTTTATTATAAAAGTATCGTATTTAAATTTAATGATTTTTAATATAATCGTTTTTAAAATTTAAAAACGATTTTTTTAATAAAATAATTTATTTTTTATTTTAATATTTTTAAATGATTAATATAATTATAAAACGTATTTAAAGTCGTTTAAATTTATTTCTTTAATTTAATTAATGAATTTAAAAACTTAATTTAATATTAATATATTATAAAATTTAATTAAAAAAAAATAACCATCGATGCGAAATTAAATAAAATTTTATATAAATGCGAAAAATGCTTTTTTTATAAAACCGATTTAATAAATTAATTTTTAATTTTTTTTTTTAAATTAATATTATATTAATTTTAAAAAAATATTAACTTTTTCATTTTATTTATTTAATCGGTAATTAATAATAAATTAATATTTCGTAAATTTTTAAACTTATTTAATTTATTTTTAATTTAACATTTTAATTATTATAAAATAAATTAAATTTTAATAATTAAAGTAAATTTTAATTCGGTGTTTAATATTTTTTAAATATTAATGTTATTTATTAAAAAAATTTATAATCGTAAATAATTTTTTATTATAAATTTCGTAATTTATTTTAATAAATATAAATGTAACGGCGTTTAATTACCGTTACTTTTAAAGTATATTAACGGAATAATTAATTAATATTTTAATTATAAAGTTAATATATAAAAACCTTTTAAAGGAAATTATTTTATGGTTTTTTTTTTTTAACTTTTTATTTTAAATATTTTTGTTAATAAAGTATATAATCCCGTTATTATATAAGCTTTGTTTTAATTTAAGATTTACTCGCCGTAATATAATATTTAAAATCATTTATTCGTTTTATTTTTTTAATTTAAAAGTTTACTTTTAAAATTCTTTTTTTTTTTAAATATGTAAATGTTCACGTATTAATTTAATTCCTTTTAAGTTATAATATATTTAAAGCTTTATTTTTAATTTACATTTAATTTTTAAAAGCTTTTATTTTTTTAAATAAAATTCTTTATATTAATGGTTATAAAACTTTATTTTTACCCGCGATAAAACACCTTTTAACACCATTTATTCCATTATTAATTAACGATAACATTTAAACCATTAAATAAAAACTTTAATAAAAATGTTAAGTTATTTATTAATTAAATTAATTAATTAAAATTTATTTTTATTCCTTTAATTACATAACCTTAAATTAATAAATTTTTATTTATAATTAAAAAAAAGTTTTTAACTTTAAAAAAAACATTAAAACCCTTAATAATTTAAAAAATTATTTAATTAATTACTTAATAATAAAATTAAAAGCTTATTCTTCCTTTTAAAAGAAAAGAAAAAAGGAAAATTCCGTTTATTAATAAATTTTTTAATTAAAATAAACGTGTTTTTTAATTAAATTTATAATAAAGTTCCACCACCCCGCTTTTAAAGCTTAATACAATAAAAATAAATTTATTTTAAACCGTATTATCCGTTATTTCAAATAAATTAATAATGTTAAAAAATTAATCGCGGATCGTTTTTTTTTTTATTTTTTTTTTTACCTTTTTTTTTCCTTTTATTCCTTTTACTTCTTTTTACGCCTTTTATTTTTTCACTTTAATTCGTACGTTACAAGATTTAATCGTCCTTTTAATGGAATAAAATAACGAGTTTAAAGAATCGGATAACTTTTAACGTACCTTTAAAATATAATTAATAATTTTATTTTTATTTTTATTAAAAATTTATATTAAAAACTTATGTTTTTTATTAAATAAATTAAATTTTATGTTTAAAAAATAAAAAGTTAATATAAAAAATAAATTTTAAATTAATTAATGGAAATTTTTTAAAAAATATATTTAATTTATATAACTTTATTTATTTATTAAAAGTAAAATTAAATTAATTTTTTAATTTTTTTTTATTAAAAATAATATTAATTAATATATTAAAGTTAAATAAATATATAATTTATTAAAGTTATTATATAATAATTTTAATGTTAAAATTTAAATTAAAAATAACTTTTATAAATTTAATATATAATTAAACGAATAATTTTTTAAATTTTATACGCTTTTTATATTATTAACGAATAAAAAAAAATCTTAATATTTAAATAAAAAAAAAATTAAACCATTAATTAACCGTTAATTTCCGTATTTAAACATTTTATTATTATTTAAATAAAAAAATAAAGTTTATTAAATTTAAAAATTTTTATTTAATATTAATTTAATAATGCGTTAAAGCCGTTTAAAAGAAAGTTAATTTTATAATTTTTTAACTTTAATTTAAAGTTAAAGTTACTTTTAACGTTATAAAAATAACTTTTATCGGTTTTAATATTTTTCGCTTAATAACGGAAATTATAACTTAAATATATATAAAAAAACTTTTTTAAGTTTTTTTAATTCTTTATTAATGTAACGTTTTCGCAACGTTTAATATTAATTTAATTTATTATTTTTATAAGTAAAAAGGTTACTTTTTTAATAATTATTTAACGCGTAATGCGAAAGCCGGAATAATAACCACCGTTTTAAAAAAAGAATTAACGGAACATAATAAAAACGATATTAATTTAAAATTAAAAGAAAATAACGTTTAAATAAAGCTTTTAATTTAAACGCCTTTTTATGTATTTATTTATTAATATTTATTTTTATTAATTTTAACTTTTTTAACCTTATAATAAAAGGATTATAATTTATAATTAATATATTAATTTATTTATAAAACGTTAACGTAATAATAACGATATAAACATTAATAAATATCGGAATATAAATGTATATAATTATTAATTAATAAAACACGTGTTTAATAATAAATGCATAAAACTTTCCCACCATTTAATTTAATTAATTTATTATAATAAAAGGTTTTAATAGATAAATTATTAATTAAATTAATGAGGTAATCCATGTTAACATTTAAATGTAAAGTAAAAGTTTTTATAACGTATTTATTTTTTTAATAAATTTAAAAAACCGTTTTTAATTTTAAATAATATTAAGGTTTAAATTTTTAACGAAACATGATATTATATTAAATAACCGGCGTTAATAATTAATTTTCTTTAAGTCGTTATTTCCCCATTATTATTACGCTTTTAATATTACGTTAAAACTTTTTATTTTTTAAAAAAATGTAAATAAAATTATATAAAAAAATATAAAACGTTATAATCGCTTTTAATTTTATGTTTTAAAAGAAAAGTAAATCATTATAACGTTTATATATTTCATAATAAATTTTATGGTTAAAATAAACCGATAACTTTCCGTTATTATCCCGCTTTTTTTTTTTTTAACTTTTTATTAAACCTCCGATATATTTTATACCACCATCCATTATAAACATTTATTTAATTTTAAGCTTAACATTTATTAAAAAGATATTATATTTTTAATAAAACTTTAATATAATTTATAAATTATTAAACACTTTTATTTTATTTTATTAAAAATTTAATTTAATTTTTAAAAAAAAATTATAATAAAAAAATAATTTTATTTAAAAGTAAATCATGGAAAAGTTCCCCTTTTACTTATATAATTTAATTAAAATGTTTTTAAAGAAAAATAATAATTTATTATTATTTTATTAACCTTTTAATTATAAAATAAATTTAAAAAAAAGTGTTAATTTTATTAAATTATTTTTTTTTTATAATATAAATATAAAATATTTATAAACTTTAAAAAAATATTTATTAAACCATTTACATAAAAAG
>MU405353.1:0-17120 GCA_022836615.1 Annulohypoxylon bovei var. microspora
CACTACCTACCTGTGGCTGCAACACACCTTACCCTTTTAGGCAGTATTTACACTCCAATATTTTTTTGGCACAGTCTCACCTATGGGCCTCCATACTTGCATCCAATTCAGGTATGTACCTGCGTACTAAGCATGTACCTAGAATGTAGGGGTTTTATACGCTAAACTAAACTTGACCCCCCCTCAAGGGCTCTCCCCTTTTTCACTCCTTCATCTTTTTCATTCTCATCCAACCAACTATAAACCATTTAACCTCAACCACATGCAAGTAACCTTAAAGGCCATATTATAGACCGTCGAAGACTGCCTACATCGATCGGGCTTCACAAAAATTTATTCGTCTATTCCGCATCCGGATTCCGGACTTACTTGCCCTATCATACGTGTCAACTGTTGAACAGATAGCCAACTCATCATTCTTGGCCTTTAGTCGTACAATCAGCTAGTAACATAAGATAGTTGCTACTCGATAACATGCGAATGCTAGCTAGTAGCTACATGGCTATGGCTACGAGAGAATTCCCTTTACATTGTTTAATATTGTCATTATCATGCTGACCGGGAAACTAGACTAGAATCTCATCGGGTTCCATTTTATAGATCAAGGTAAAGACTACGCCACCCGGAGCATTTTCGAGGAATCCAGGTCTCGCTTTCGAGGGTTCAGAGTTCTGACCACTCACGATGCGTAGACCTGTTGTTGCTCCTGTTATGGCACAAAATTCAGGAACAACGCGCCCAATGCCACTCTGGGGTGCCACCCACCATATCAGGCATATCTCTTGTCAAGTCAGTCAAGAGAAGAGGCTAACCCCCCTAGCAGTTTCACCCTTAGCTCCCACAATTAATTTCCATCTTGGTGGTGCATTATGCTTCCGCCTCTCTGGTTCTTGTATCTCTCTCTTTGTCCGATGTTCCCAACTCCCTCCAAGGCTTCAGGGGTCTTGTAAGTTCCTTTGTCATCCACTTTTTAGGCAGTGCCACCATCTTCTTTAGATCCGTGTGGATCTGCCCAAGCCCATCGTGAGGTGGAACCCCTGACTCCTTGACCCGGTGCCACCACACAACCGAGTGGTCTATTATGGGCTCTTAATATATATCTCCAAGGTGAGCCGCTTCGGAGCTCTCTCGTTGGTCTCTTCCTCCCTCCGTGCCCAACCATTGTGCCTTCACGCTCTTTTCTTCTGCTCTTGCTAGCCGAGTTTATTTACCACACTCTTTTTTTCTTGCTTCCGTGTTGATAGCCAGTTCGCTATCGGCTTATTCACTTCGTCTCTCTTTTTCGACTATATATCTGTCAACTCCCTGCGAGACAGGCTTCTTTCAACCCACAGCCAGGATAGCTATCCCTTTGACATTACATCTTAGCTTGGCCTCGTCTATCCAGGAGATCTCTAGATCTATAGGACCAGGCACTAACTATCATTACGCACCTGATATCAACATATCTGTCACTTCCGACTACCACCTTTCAAAATGCGATTCCAGCAGAGCCTACTTGCTTGTGTGGCCCCGGGTCTTATCTCGGCCATCACTCCCCCAAGCATACAGGGCATGAGTATCGTCTTCTCTGAGGACTTCGAGGGTTCCGCAGGTGCTTCACCCAAGAGTAATGCGTGGAACATAATGGACGCTATCGACACCAACAACGAAGTCCAGTCGTACACCACCTCGAACCAAAATGTCCAGATCAGCGGTGGCGGTACCATTCAGTTCGTCCCGCGAAAGTCGACCTCCGGCATCTGGACCTCAGGCCGCATCGAGTCTAAAGGGTCCTGGACTCCCGCCGTCGGCAAGGTCACCAAGATACAGGCAAACATTCTACTGGGTGACAACCCCATAATCAACAAGCAAGGACTCTGGCCAGCCTTTTGGGCTCTCGGCGACGCGATGCGCCACGGTACCTCGTGGCCTGCAGCCGGGGAAATAGATATCATGGAACAGGTCGATGGACTCCTCACCGGTTACGGTACTCTCCACTGCGGAGCTTCCGTCGGCGGCCCCTGCAACGAGCCCCTCGGACGTGCTCAGAGCACTGCTATGTCCGCAGATGGCTTCCACGTCTGGGGCGTCACAATCGACCGCACCAACGATGACTGGCTAGCGCAGACCATCTCGTGGCAATTGGATGGCAACACCTTCTTTACCGTTACTGGGGCTGATATAAACGATGCCCCTACTTGGTCGGCTCTGGCCCATAGCCCACTGTAAGTAACTACGTCACTAATAGGTAGATATTTATAATTTACTAATGCTATTTTATAGGTATGTCATCCTCAACGTTGCCGTTGGCGGCGACTGGCCGGGTGCTCCTAATCTGGTAAGTACTATTCCCGATTCACTCAGACTTAATTAGATGTATAGTGTCCACGGAGGCTAACCTCATACGTATAGCTCACGCAAGATGGCTACGGCAGCATGATGGAAGTTCAGTGGGTTGCCATCTACTCGTCCTAGACGAGGGTCTCAGTAACGTGATATGATACACCAAAAATAGAATTGGGTGTATATATGGGGAATGGAATTCGGCGTTTACCAGAGACTGGGTTCGGAATTTTGGATGAAACTCAAGATACCTATTTATGTTACGTGATTTTTGCTACATCTCTATCCTATGAGATAAGGCGCGGCTTTTTAGACGCCTCATCTGTCTTGGAAGATTATTCGCCGCAGATACCCCCTTTTGCTTCTATTGAATGATGGAATGGATCCGCGATCTAGCAACTTGACTCGCTGGACGCGCTTTGCAATTCTACACGAGCTTTTCGTCTTGAATGCCATTTTTCCATATTTCGCCTTTTATATTGTCATGACTGTTGTGAACCAGATACATGATGATGTTTAGCCTACACCACGAACAATGTTTGTGACAACGTCAATTACTCCTTTTCCACCCCATTTTACGTATCGCGTCACGCTCCGAACCTCAGGCTATACAGACATCGAATGACACATTTCTTTGCGTTTATAGGTATTCAGCTTAGAGAGTTATCGAGGCAGACGCGCGTTATGGAAAATTGGCTGACAGTACAGGCGCATGGCACCTATCCAGTCAGTGTTGAAAAATTCAACAAGAGCATCACTTAGGTTTACATGAACGTACTTAGCTATCGTCGCCTAGCATAGCTTGAAAGTCGTTATTTCCACAACTTAGTTAAATATGTCTTCATTATATAAAAACAAATTAATAATTTGCGATATAGTCTGATTCTAGCTAGTTATCATGGATTTTAACTACCTCAATATCCACCTCATATAGCCGGTTAGTCATCTAGCTTACTGTTCCTTGCTTAGGTGACGCTACATCGTGTATCGGAACTATGTGTCACTCGGTGTTAGATCAACCCTCGATGTAATGAGACGCGGGGAAGTGGAAAGAGGTATTGACTTACATAAGGATTCTCAAAGTCAGTGCAGTCCTGTTCTCCAAGTTGCTTGCCCCTTGCTACCCTCTCCTCCTCACTGATGCCTTGCTCGCGCAGCAGCTTTTCGCGTCGTCGATTCCTCATCACGAGGATAATCCGCCACGCGGCAAGCAAGAAGAACTCTATACCAAAACACACCGAGCAGGCAGCGGTACCGGGAATGTACCTCGGCTTTGAGGGTCTTGTTAGCTAGGGCTTCGAATTTTAGGTGTGGGAGAGAGTGAAAAGGGGGGGTAGGGATAGGATAAGGGTAAAAGATTAAAAGAAAACTCACGGCATCTTTCGCTTTGAAGATCTGAGATCCGACCATGTTGCCCACACAGTACCCGACGAAGGTGAAAGACGAGGTCAGCGTACGCTTGGTACGGCCGGCGACGTTTGAGGGGATCAAAGTCCAAGCCAAGAAGAGGCCTACTACGCAAGGAACAGTGATGTAATATCTATATGTCACGGCCGAGGCCTTCGTTAGTAGGATTCTCGGCTTGGATTCGCTAAGAGTGCAGCTCGTCTACCAAAGTGACTTACCCTGTCCATTTGGTCCACTTATATTGAGGCTCGTTCGGCAGAGATGCCATTATGGCGAAGCCAGCTACCGGCGGGATGACGGATATCATCATGAAATACCTAAGTCCTCAAATTAGCTAACTCCCTCATTCGGGATAGAAACCCTCTTGCTGCAACTCACAGGCGTAGATCCTTCTTCCTGCTCGTGATAAGGCCGATGCAGACGAACCACAGCACAGACGTGAGACCTCGTGGGATATCGAGGAGGATTACTTGTAAGTTGGCTAACGGATTGTTAGCTTTCGCTATCCTTCGCTTGTCAGACAATGCCTTTTTTCGGCTACTCACTAAATCCGGCGTTGGTATTTATGATGGAGCCGAAGGCAGTTATACCGCCGTTGGGCACGGAATTCAGAAACGCATTGATGCCGGCAAACCAGAACTATTGACAACGGAATCGCCTGTCGCGTTAGCTACGTGGATTTGATCCTCTTCCCCTTAGGTAGCCAAAGAGGTGGCGATCGGGGGCACTCACGCATGGGTCGATCAGGCATTCGCGCGCCTGCTTCCACTTCCATTTCTTGATACCGGTCTTGTCGTGGCCCGTGTTATTCGATAATATGCGCGCGTTGGCGATCTTCTTTTGCTCGGGCGACAGCCACCGCACCTCGGACGGCGTCCCAAGAAAGAGAAGGCATAGGATGCCGGTGATAATCGTCATGCCTCCGAGGAACTACTCCGAGAGAACCCATCGAAACGTTAGCATGCTCCCATATAATGCATTAAGGGCCTAAATATCACAATCATAAGAGGGTAGTCAACGTACATAAGACATATATCTCCAGGCCTGGAATTCGGGTCCGCGCTTGTACTGCACGGAGCCGATCCCGTACAGGATCAGGCTGGCGAGGATGCCGAAGCCGGCGTTGGCGCTCTGGAAGACCAGCGATCGCGACGCATGCTCGCGCGTGGTGTACCAGCTTCCGATCACGAGGATGAAGCCGGGCGAGATACAGCATTCGAAGAATCCCTGCAGCGCCCGCAGCGCGACGAGCTGCGTGAAGTTCTGCGCGAAGCCGATGGACAGTACCACGATTCCCCAGCAGAGCATGTAGCACGACAGCGTGCGCCCCATCAGGTATCGCTGCAGGATGATGTTGGAGGGAAACTCGAAACACATGTACGTGATGTAGAAGACCGTCGTGAGCCACGAGTACTGCTGCCCGACTAGACCGGTGTCCTGTGTGATGCGGACCGCGTGTAAGTGGATGCGCTTAGTTACCCAGAATTGGCATTTGGGGTTCGCTGCACCTTTGAGAGGCCGAAGGTAGCCTGTGTTCCGATGGACGTCTTGTCCGTCTGCTGGATGCCGTAGCAGAGCCACATGAGCGGAAGCAGGATCCTATCGACTTTCTTCCTTAGACCGGTGTATTGCTCCTCGGTGTACTCAGAAGCTATCTACCAGTAAGTATGTCAAACATTGAGCTATAGGGTAGATTGAAGTCGGACCTGTGTCATCTTGAATCTCGCCGTCCGCGACGCTGCTCTTCTCGCTGATCTCCTTGTCCATTACCTTCTCCGGGTTCTTCTCTAGGTCCTTCTCCGAGTCGGTAGGAATCTCCAATGGAGATTTGACCTCCATCGGGAGTGCCGCGATCTCTAAGGCGTGCGCCATTGTTCACGAGCTGCGACCTAACAACGGTCTTGGATGAATTATTTTCGGAACAACTGCAGGACAAGATCTACAGGTGTACAGGATACAAGGGGCCATTCTTGATTATATGCATTATCCGAGCTCTAGAACTTACAATGTACAAACACTGTACCTATTCACACCCCGCAGGATATAGCACTGTCACGTTAACGTGTGAGGAGATAGGGCAGATAAGAGGTCAGATACCCGCGGGACGTGGACGAGTAGGTGACGTCTGGGGCTTGCTCCCATCCCGGAAGCGCATATCTCCAAGGACGTAGGGACGCCCGAGTGGCGGATATCGATGAACGAAGTCTCACTCTTTCCACACATATGCTCTCGAGTCTCAATGCTCGAAGATTTTATCAGATTCCCATTCCCATTCCTATTCTTTCGCCCTTCGCAGTCTCGCGCGTCGATGTCCCACGTGGCGACAGGTCCGCACCTAAAGAGACTTATTATCTCCTAACACATTATCTCCTATTACCCTCCGTATCTCGTGGTTGAAGTGGGGTCTGGGGAAGATCACCATAATCCCACCATGTTATGTATGTAGGTACGTACGTACCGACCGACCAAAACGCTACGCCGTGAACATTGTATCCTGCATCCATCGCACCAATTCCTTATCAAAGTCGGGTCCGTGCCTCGGCATTTATTCACAAATCGGTCAGCAATTTGGTCTGGTTGCGTGAACACTTATCTAATCTGTTCGGATATAAGCGATGCTTGGTATAAAGGTAGGGAAGATTCAATTGAATACGGAAATGATTTAGTCCCTGATATCTGAGATCTTAGTGCCTTGACTGTACGTATGTAAAGTTGATATTGTTGAGATGAGATGAGATTGGAGTTTCTATACCATGCAACCGATGCTGTAAATGTAGCTATCAAGCCACGACTTACCCGCTTGCTTACCTGCCTAATATGGACATATACTTATCTCGAGGTTACGAAAGCACATATTTCCTTGTTTCCAAAACTCATTTACATAATATATTTCATATCATATACTATTCGCCATCATCCCACTCATCGGAAAGAAATAACCGTCCTATATCTCTTTGATAGATGTTACGCGCGTCGAGTAACCTCCCCTTCCTTAAAGTCCTAACTATAACTTAGACTTAATTATGTAGCCTTAGAGCGTCGCCACTTTTTGAGACGGAAGAAGCTAGATCTGATAAGGGTTATAATTCTGAACGACGATGTTAATTTTTAAAGCATATGTAAACCTAGGCTATTATGCGTCGTGCTTCGATCAATGTCGCCATAGTATTCCTAGAAAACGACGCTTTTTCCTATATGCTATATTCCTACGTGTCGCGACATTTGGGTCATGAATTACGTCAAGGGATTAGGGTCAGTGTTGTCATTTGTTAGACGTGGATCAGCTAAGTTAATGGCATTACCATTCTAATTAACTAACATTAGGTATCTAGCCTACCTGTGTTATTAGACATCGCGATTGCATTTATTAGGGCTTCTGGTGCTTCTTATCGAAAGTGGGGCTGGAACCCATCATGCCATGATCCAAGGTCCTAGATCTGCCCACAATTGACACCTCTCACCTCTTCCGCCCTCCCAAGAACTACCTTCGACAACCTTGAAGTTCGCTTCTAATGGCAACGATGAGGTATCGTTACCAGAAACATAGCTAGTGACGTTGATCGCAGTTCCGTCAAGATCATACGTTGTTGAGATCGGTATACCACCAGTCATGTTCAGATTGAGCATCCAGTCATGGCCTGGCTCCCCTTGCCATTCTCGCCATATTCTAGGGGTAGCTGCTGAGATATTTCCATGATTCGCCGTGCGTGTCTGCGACTTGCTGAGCGCCGGGTCTCCCCTCACTATGAAGTTGCCCCAAATTTGTTGGATGGCGGTGCGGAACACCTCATCCATCCCCGTGCCCGTCTCGTCTGTAACTGAGCGCAATGCAGTTTGATCGAGACCATGTTGCCCAGGTGGAACGGAGAATTGGTAATGCCATGCTTTGCCACCTTGTTTCCTCGCGTAACCATCAGCTAGCCAGTAAGACGGACAAACGAATGTTGTCTCCGCGTAGAGATTATTAGCTGCTTGCTGCCAGCCGAAGGCCCATCCAGAATTTGTCGTCGAGTATGGCGGGTTCTCGCCGTCGGAGTTAACCAGTATGCTTGAGGTGTTATCTGGAACGGAATAGAGTTGAAGAATGTTGGTGATGTTCTCCTCGCTTAATTGCGGGTAGTTGCCTAGGAGAACACCCCTGAAGCTGTCCTCGTTCTTTATTCCCTGAGGAATAAAGCCTGGAGCTTCATTGGGGTTGTTCGACGATAGGATGCGGATCCCGTTGAGTTTCCCGCTATTTAGTAGCTGGCTAGTTGGCCGTTCTCGCAGAAGCTTCCCATCGGTGACAGGAATAAATGCCCAGTTACCATAAAGTGCTGATGTGCTAATATAGTCACTAGCTTTTTGAAGATTAACCGTATCTGCGGAAACTAGACATTCAAAAACTGACTGGTTGGTCTTGATATCGTTTGCTGGGCAACCCGCAGCTGCTGCGAAACGGTTATAATAGTTGGTTGGCGTGGTGCTATTGTACTCCCTTGGATAGGTAGTCATGAGTAGGCGTTCACTAACAGTCTACGGCGATATACGGAAAGCTGAACTTACCACCGTGTAGGTAAATAGGGGCTGGAGGCAATAAGGCGGCTGAACAGAGTGGTATTGTCAACACCCCCGTAAGCCATGCCAAGCAGCCCAACGCTACCGCCTCCAGCCGACTGTCCAGCGATGGTCACTTGCGTCGGATCTCCGCCGAAGAGTTGAATATACTTTTGAACCCACTGTAACGCAAAGTACATGTCATGGATTCCGGCGTTTGGCACACCCGACTGGGCGAGCTCGGCAGACGACAGAAAGCCAAAGGCTCCTAGTCGATATTGGATAGCCACAATGATGTATGCATTATCATTTGTTTGCATCTGCGGTGACGGGTCAAACGCGCCGCTTGATAGCCCATAACCACCACCATCTGATTATTTCACTTAGAATTGCAACCCGACATAGGGGCTTGGGTAAACTCACGAATCCAGACCAGGACCGGTAGCTTTGTCTTATTGGCGGGTGCCAAGATGTTCACGAAGAGGCAATCTTCGGAGCCCGATAGAGCTGGCCACCTTGTCCTATTCTTTGTTCAGACTTGCTGGCATAATGATATTCTATTAGACTTACCCCGGAGCATTCCTAGATTGAGGGCATCGTGATCCATATTCAATAGCCGGAGTAACTTGACTACGATTTTGTGTTGGTAGTTGCGGTAGCTGCCATCTTAACCTCCCAAGAGGAGGAGCAGCATATCTTATCCTAGGTGATAGTTAGTTAAGATGAAGATTTCCATGTCTCGAAGAGTCTCCGTGAGCTATACCTACCTACCCTTTGTAGATGTTCAAGCCATATGTAGCATTGTAGTATCCTTGATATAGGGAATAGTCAAGATCAACAATAGGCGCCGGAATAACCTGACTTAAGCACAAATGGGGAAATAATACTAAATGAATTAAATGTGTCTGTAAAAGCATTTTTAATGGTGTCTGCTTGACTGCTGCAAGACAATAGTTCTACTATAATTACTTAAGTAGAGGTAGCTAATAGGATTTGAGATGTTGTAAAACAGATCTAGATGGACATATTATCGAAGTCCTTTACCGAATTTCATGAAAATATTGTCTTACATCAGTCTACTAAAAAATAAGATGTCTAAAAGGTTTCACGTAAACCATAAAATCAATAGAGAGGTAGTTTTAGAATCATAACACCGGTCATGTAAGCTCCTAGGTATAGACTTATGTAAGAAGGTATAGTACATAATAGCCACCTAAACTATATCAATACACAGCAGGAGGCACCCCACAAAGAGTCACACAGCAGTCCAGGTTTACATGATCAACTACATAATAGCCACGTATACAGCTTTAAGTTCGAATCTGCGATCAACCATATTATAGTTACAATCTTTTCAGACCGGATCGTCTATTCTCACGGTAACTTTTGTCTAACCTCACGGTGATCCACCCGTTTATACCTATTATGGTTTAATAGTGTGGATACCTTTTTTACAATACAAACTCTCACGCAAATCCAAGTACCTTTTTTACTTATGTGTGTCCCTTAATCATCGTGAACCTTATTGTCGCCCTTTAACACATTGTTGCTGTTGGCGTTGTAAAAGGAGCAATTAGCTTGTTGATTGGTTTTGCTTATCGGTTATATAAACAGCGTTTTACCAGGTTTTGATATGTCCTGAATAGCCTCGTAAGCTAGCTATGGTATAGATGGTATGTATATAAATTTAATATGGTAAGATAGAAAAGGTACTTCGATTTGTGTGGGAGTTTGTATTGTAAAAAAGGTATCCACACTATTAAACCATAATAGGTATAAACGGGTGGATCACCGTGAGGTTAGACAAAAGTCACCGTGAGAATAGACGTCCCGTTTCAGACTAACTGCTATGCTTTTACTCGCTGTATAGAAAGTTGGAATTATCCAGGTAGTTCTCAAAGAGTTTTACCTGGTAAAGAATACCTACCTACCATCTAATCAAAGATGTCATAGCTGATTTTGTAAGACTTGGGGCGTGTACAATGAGAGTTTAACAGGACAAAAGAAAGCTTTATTGCAACTTCATGCAGGAATTCTCTGGGGATTACATGCCATAACAAAGGTATCCGTGCAATATTTAAAGATCTGAAACTACTGCACCTTCTTGATCTCATTGAAAACTCGTCATAAGAAATTCGAACAAAAGACAACCTCTACCTAATTAACACATAAAAATTAGATAACACAAAATGAATTCAGCAATCAACGCAATTAAACTCCCTAAATTTGAATGGACGTCATCTCAGGACGGTGGTCGGATTGATTGGGGAAGCTGTATGGTGATGTAAGGAGTACTGGTGGAATAAAGGGGTGGTTAGAGGTAACCACTTTACACGGCTGTACGAATAATAGGGGCCACTTCAGAATATATAACAATTTATTGTCGCACATAATATAGTACCACAGCAATACATTTTTCCCTCATGAGAACTCCTTCACTTACATAATAGGAAGGTAATTTCTACGTAATTAAACCTACCAAGCTAACTTGGCAATTAACCCGTCGGGATACTTCCTTATCATATACTTGCGGGCCTCATCAAATAGAAGAATGAATAAACCAAAAGCGAAGGGTAGGAACCAATGTTCTACTGGCACGAGCGAGGTTCCCAAAACCGATTGCAACTGGGGAATGTAAAGCCAAAGGATAGCCATCGATAGTGCGAAGATGATTGTTGGGAAGAGGTATAAGTTCTGGGTTTCTTTATTTAACGCCGGAGGGTGTTGGAAAATGCTCCAACGACGAGTGCGGACTGCAAGCAAGTTGAACCATTGCCTAAGAAGAATTAGTTGGTAATGCACAGCTGACAGGGTGTTACTCGACCTACATGACGACGAGATTGACGAAATAGATGGAGGATGCCTCGTTCAACTTTTCGGCGTAGTAGTTCGGATCAATCCAATCCGGAAGATTTCCAAAGGAGAACCAAAGCACACGAAAAGGGATACCGTTTTTTTCCAGATACCAATAGGCCATGGCGAAAGAAGCTATAGTCTCAATCATGCCGAGGACGCCATATGCATGGCCAACAAGCTGCCAGTTAACCAAGCGGTCCTTCTTAACATCGCGTGGCCTTCGCAGTAACACGTCGGCCTCAGGCTTCTCGTAAGAGAGCACCGTCGCAGCAGCACAGTCGGTAAAACAGCTAAAATAAGGTTAGCATATTCTTATTACTCACCAAGCACAAGAATTACTCACCAGATGATGATCATGAGGAAAGATGAAAGGATTTGGGGAAGTCCAAAGATGACATTAGTCATAACCGGCCAGAACTCAGCAAAACTTCCAGCGGGCAATAGGTAGCAGATGACCTTCTTCAAGTTGTCGAAGACCGCGCGACCGTATTGGACCGCCACCACAACGGACAAGAACGAGTCGAGCAAAACCATATCGGCTGCTTCGATGGCGATGTCGGAGCCGCTTCCTAGAGCGATGCCAACGTCGGCAGCCTTCAAAGACGGCGCGTCATTCACTCCATCTCCGGTCATGGCGACAACGCTCTCGGCTTGGAATTCCTTCACGATACGCAATTTCTGCTCCGGCGTCGTTTGGGCGAATACAATCTCCTCGTATTCTGTTAGAGTCTTCCACTGGTACTCGTTGAGACCGAGTAACTCTGATCCGCTGATGAGGATTGATGAGCGGGGTTCTGCAGATTTGAGATCGCTGTCTGCCGGGTCTCTATGAAGTGCGGATATATCGTGAATCAAGGGTGATGGACAGCTGACGATGCCGGCATCCTGAGCAATTGCAAGTGCAGTGAGGGCGAAATCTCCAGTTACCTTGGCATCGTTAGCAAATGTACACTGCTCGGGTACCAAGTTAGGTATTCCTTACCATAAAGACCCTAATACCAGCACCACGCAACACCGACACTACCTCGCGGATTTCTGGACGGAGAGGATCGACGATAGCCACAAGACCGACTAAAGTCAAACCAGACTTGGCTTGTTCGGTGACCTCGTCTTCAAACTGACTTGTCCCAGACTGATGCTGTAGCTCGCCTTGATAGATAACTTTGCGAGCAAGTAAGATACAGCGCTTTCCTTGACTGCTATACGTATCCTTTACGGTCTCGAATGTCGCCCGCATGTCCTGGTCGAAAGGGTGCACGTCTCCTGCATTGTTAACAAAGGAGGAGCACCTATTGATAAGAACATCGGGAGCTCCCTTGATGGTCAGCAGACTGGAACGGATTGGTACAGCTAATATCTCGATTGTTTCGAAAACCTTACGTATCACCAGTATGGAAATTGACCGCTTCGCTCTCCGATAGAGTAGCGGCCAAACAGTCTTTCCTAAACATTGAAAAAGTCCTGATCATGTATTTGTTCTTGCTGTTGAAGGCCAGTTCGTATGTTTTCTGCCAGCATCGGCGTAGGTGATGTACTGATCCGAACCGCTCAGAGAATCTCAACACCGCCTGGTCAGTAGCGTCACCGAAAACACGGCGTTGCTCGACAGGGAGTTCCATGGTGGCAGCGTCGAATTCCGCTGCGTTGCAAAGCCCAGCGATGGCACGTACTTGATCAACGCCTGTTGTGACCATTCCTGCGATGGCGGGTGCGGTGCTAACCTCTAACTCGTCTTCGGCTGCGTCGACCGTGATAGTGTGGGTTCCAATGGTACATTCAGTCACTGTCATCCGATTCTAGACGAGGTTAGCCCAAGGTCAATGAAAAACATGGCAATATCGACTTGTTCTTTACCTCAGTAAGAGTTCCCGTCTTATCTAAGCAGATCACGGAGACAGACCCTAGTGTCTCGACAGTCTTCAACGATTTGCACAAAACTTTATGCTTTCGCATTAAATTTGCAGTAATCGTCAAGCCAGCAGTCAATGCAATCGGCAGGCCCTCGGGAATAAAAGCGATGGCTACGCTAACGCAGTCGACGATGAGGGTCGGGACGTTGATCCAACCTGGGTGGGCGGTCTTCAACCACGCACCCCTTATCTATTGTTAGCAGGGGCACTTCAATGTAAACCTGTGTTGTACTAACCAGACAATCAATACTACAGTGATCATAGCTATCATGATAGAGCAAATGATGACGACAAAGTACAGAACTTCTTTTTCTAGGGTGGTCATTTTTGCTTTGGGCTCATTTGTTAAGGCTGCGATTCGACCGAACACTGTGCGGTCGCCCGTCGCCACAACTAAGCCGGTACAAGATCCGGAAACGCAGTGAGTACCTTGCAAGCCAACACAACGAGTCTCGAGATAGTTCTCGTCTGTTGAGTTGACTGATGCTGTGAGAGGTAAAGACTCTCCGGTAAGAATAGATCTATCAAACTTGGCATCGCTAGAAACTTGGAGGAAACGCATGTCAGCTGGTAGTTTGTTTCCAGCCTTGATACATACGATATCCCCCGGGACGAGCTCCCGGGCCTCGAGAGAGATCTGTATACTATTTCGGATAACCATGGAATCCTCTGGGAGCATGTTCTTGATCGAACTCATCACTCTAGATGAGCTCCAGTCTTGAAACATATTGAACGCGGCCTGGATGAGGAACAACGCGACCAATACGATACCGAGAGCCTATAGTAGAGTAATAACGTTAATAGAGCTGCGGTGTCGTCTTCTGGACCAGTCTTCATACCAAATTAGCCAAGGCCGGGGGTTGGCCGAGCGGCTTCCATGCGATGAAGACGAGGATGGCTCCTACAAGGAGTACAGGACCGAACCCCTTAAAGAAGTAACCGAACCACTTCCGGAAGACGTGAGATTTTGGAGGAGATGGAGCATTTAGTCCGTATTCTTTCTGCCTGCGAGAAACCTGTTCGTCCGAGAGACCCTCCGTCATCGACGCGCTGAGACGACGAAGAGCCTCGTCAGTTGAGATTATGTGCCATTCAAGCGATGATAGCTCTGTATTAAATATGTGAGTGAGGGAGTGGTGAGGAATTAGGGATCATGGATATCGACCCTTGGTGGCTTCGTCTTTCGCTTTTGACTGCGCCGTGACATCTTTTTGTATAGTATCCTCGATCTGATACGATCTGAGGGTCAAGAGTTAGAACAGCCTGTGATGATATATCCTCATCAGAGGAAGGCAATATCTTACACAGTCCGGTACTGGATAGGGAGAGCAATGGATGGGTCAACTTCACGTCGCGAACGAGCACTGCGAATAGACATCGAGCCACCGGAGTGTGTACGACGAAGCCCACGCTGAGGCCGCAATGCCTCTTCATCGTCCCATTTAATTCCTTGCTTGAGCCCAGGGTCGTCCATTTTAAGGGGTAATATTCAAGAGTATGAACCGAGAAATTATGCGATACAAGTAAGATAGAAAGGATTGAATCTCATCTAGATGGACAGGATGGGCAAGATGAGCAGGTAGGGCACCAGATTAAATAATAGATTATATTATCTAGCATTGTTTACTTAACCGGACTTATCACGTCGTATAAGTCGGATGGAAAAGCCTCCAGGAACAGACTCAGAAAACAGGATGCCGCACTGTTAGTTGCTGGCGCCTATCGCACATATTCACAGTGCAGGATAATCATACATACTCGAAGCTCTGGCAAGCTCCATACACCATACTCCATATCACATGCTGGCGGGCTACACCAAACATTTCGCATGCGGCGCGAGGAGTGAGGAAGTTAGAGAAGACAGCGACCAGGTGGCTATACCAATGGACTGACAGACAGCTGTAGTCTCCATTACCTTTGAGCTTCAGGAAATTCGCGCACCGGATGTAGTAACGCTCTGATCAGCTATCTAGCCTGCTGGCTAGACTTTGGAAAATCAACTCCTGGATTAGTGCTGGATCAGCTGCTCGAGGGGATCCTCAGTGGTAAGACTACGGGTAATGGGAAATCCGGATTTTGTCTTGACATATATAAAAATTAGCTTTGAGGTACGTCGGATTAGTTAAGGAAATACTGACTAAGATATTTGGCTCCATTGCGCCAACGATGAAAGCGTGTTTGACAAGAGGAAAATTGGCCCGACAAAGAACAAGCTTAGAAGAAAAAGAACCAGGGAGGGCGGCCTCTCAGATGTGGGTCGACGTCAACGTGCATTAGTTAAATTTGAGTTACATTTTAGAATAACTAGCGCGATACCCATATTAGATCGAATCTATGGGGTATGCAAGTGTGAAGCCTATCCCCTGTAAAATGATGTATTTACGTCAAGTATAATCTGTATCTTCTCATATTTTATATTTTATACGTCGACAATACATTAATATGTGCGCATGTCTTAGCTTCTTGAGGGTTTAGAAGGTCTTATGCATTAGCCTTGCTCTGATAGGCCAGAAAGACCAGGCGCGACTCGAATTTCCGAAATAGGTACCTACCTACCTACCCTAGCTAGGGTTCTGCATTTCAAAATACGTATTTTGTATATACGTATTTTGTATTGTATAATACCGTATAATGATTTACTATACGCATAGCGGGTCGGAAAAACCACCCGGCCCCACATATATATCGGTGAGTATGCAATATTTTGGGAGATATACACTTAAAAGAACACTTTTTATTCGATCATTTCAACCACCATTTCAACCACTTAAACCTTTTATATTAACCCGATCGCATTAAAAAAAAATAAAAAAAATAATAAATAAGATAAATGCCCCGAATTTATGAGGGGTTATTGTCTCGGGGTTTTTGAACTAAATAATTAATATATTATTAGAAAATATAATAGGAACGCAGGTGGTCCGAGCGTAATTGGTACATGTTTCGCCATACAAATCCCCATACAAACCAAGGTACCCTTTAGCTCGCGTACAAAGAAATATCCCCCATCAAAACAACCTGTCAGCTTCAATTAATTATTACCCTCGCCAGGGGGGCTGTAATCTAATATAAACATCGTATAATACAACTAACCAAACAGTGGAATTGAATAAAACATATTGCATCATCCTGCGATCGCTAATGGCTGAGATATCCGCGGTTGAATATGGCCCCTAATTTGGCGAAAGGATTAAAATAATATATTATTAATAATATATTACGAAAAGTCAGGTGGTCCAAGCGCAAAAGGTCACATGATCTACAAGGAAACTTGAACTTATTATTAATATTATTATTATTATTAATATATTACGAGCAAAAGGTGGTCTAAGCGTTGCCGTCACCTGATCATCGAAAAACCTGAAATATTTATTAATAATATATTAATTTTTGACCCCCAGGGTGACCTGAACTAATCGACCTTTGAACTTGAAACATTTCCACAGCGATCAAAATCAGGGTTCAAATGACATAATGAGATTCATTCGAAAGCCCTTAGATTACTGAATCGAATAGACCTGGTTGCATTATTATACGACGTTTTGTTGTTGAGATATTAGCAGCTAAACGTTCAACAGTCAGTTCAACAGTCAGTTCAACAGTCAGTTCAACAGTCAGTTCAACAGTCAGTTCAACAGTCAGTTCAACAATCAGTTGAACAGTCAGTTCAAATGAAAGATCAACAGTATAAAGATTGGTGAGGTTCAATAAAGCCCTTATATTAGGTAATTAGAAGAAAGCCTCAAACCTGGCCCCTGAGATGGCTGACTAATCCCACTAGTGCCGGGCTATGGCCTTAGCGCCGGATAATAGATCGATGCATCCAATCAAATCGTAACAAAAAGATCTACAGCGCTAGGACCGGATTAGGATGCTTAGGTAATCCCTTTCTAATGCCAACAACCTTACAGTTATTTGAGGCTATTTTGAACTGAATTGAACCTGATTTAATAAGTAAAATCTGATTGAAACGAAACAGTGGGGGCGAGCGGCGGCGGGGGGGGGTTTGGGGGGGGGGGGGGCGCCCCCCCCCAAACCCCCCCCCCCCCCCCCCCCGAGAAAAAAAAAATAAAAAAAAAGAGGGAA